>JAHKKF010513456.1:0-11006 GCA_019740295.1 Labeo calbasu
GTATAACATGGAATGTCACGTAATTTGCCAAATTATGGATGAATGAATCAAAAGTAGGTCAGTACATTTACATCAAAACTTGATATGGACTATTGTCTGTGAATATTAAGCTACAAAAAGACCTGTATGTTCTGCGTGTTTCTGTGTGAATGAATGGCGCAGATGTTTGGTTTCGTTTACTACGCACATACTGAAGCATGTGTGATGCTCGCGGCGTTTTAAAGCTCTGTCGCCTCAAATTATGAGTACATAAACATAAACATAATCTCTAAAACTGCTCTGAGAGTCACTTAATGAGCATTTTACAGTTTTGTTTTTTTTTGAGAAAAACTATAGTCTTATTATATACAAACTCAAACTTAAAGGTCTTCACAGCAAAAGTTTGGTTTAACTTGAAGAAACCGTGACAGAAATGTAGTACCTAATGTGATGAAAGTATTACTACTACTAATAAAATGATTATTAAATTTTATTTAATAATCTTTTTATATTATTTTTTAGGAATAATATTAATATTATTTTTAAGGAATATTTACCAGAATTTATTTGCCAGAAAAATGTAAATAATACACAACACAATATTTCTGACAAAAAAAAAAAGAAATAAAATAATAATAAATTATTTTTTTTATAAAATCAGTTAATTAGAGATAATTTTGATTATTACAATTTAATTAAACCATTAAAATGAAATCTAGAAAATTAATGGAAAACACAGAATTTGGTCAAAATAAACTGAATTTGGAAAAAAAAAAAAAAAAATCATAGGACCGTAAAATTGAATGTTTTTTAAATTGTGCAACTTTGAAGATTTTAATTAATTAGACATGCTTTTTGATTGATATTTTTAATTTAACCATTAAAACAGAGTCTAGAAAAATTAAAACGGAAAGAGCTAAATGGTTAAAAAAAAATACAACAGAATTTATAGGGCCCTAGATCTTCCTCTCCAGTAAGATGTTAACTTGTTTCAACTAAATAACTGACTGCACAGTTGGATGGGACCCATCCGATTAGTGAACAAATCATTGTGGTTTTGTGAATGGCATCAGATGATTCAAATGAATGATTCATTCACCAATCAGATAGCTCTACATCTTATGAATGCACCCAAGAGAGACAGGGCATATGTCAAAATGTTCAGTAAACAACTTGAATAAAGACCTCAAATAGAGTGAATGAGTCATATCGACTACTTTTTATGGTGATTTCTTGTTATTGTTAAGCTTGACACTCATTCACAATTATTTTTGAAGTGGCCAAGATGTTTTTCAAAAGCACTATCTGCTGGTATGTTCCCTAGAAGAAATTATGTTAAAGGAAAGTGGATCTAATAATGACAGAATTTGAAATTTTGAGTGAACTATCTCTTGAAGCTCATAGTATTTTGGATTGTGCTGAGTTTCTTTATCTGATGGAGAAAGTGGAGCATGCACTAAATCTTCTGGCATTGATTGGTTGTTTCACAGAAGCTGTTTCTGAACTGAATGGCTGTGCTTCTTAAGAAGTGTGTGATGTTATATTCTTTGCATAAAAAGGAACAGATGTATATCTGTGAGGATCAACATGTCACACTCCGGCGATCTGACTGATCGCTCTATTTTCAGCAAGCTCACAAATGAGGATTAAGATCATTAGAGCGTTTAATTAAAAATGGCCCGCTGAAAAGACATAGTTCTCTTGATATGTGTTTCTATTTTTGACGCTTGATGAAGATCCACACTCTTTTCTTGTCAGCCAGCACATTGACTTTGACAGCAGTTTAGAAGCATGTCAGCAAGACGGACATAAGGAGAAAAGCAGTTCTGACAACTATACAGATGCATTGTCACCGTGCTCTTTGTAACCATCTCAAATATAACAGCGATATTAAAAAAAAAGCCCTTTTGTCTTTTGCTAAATGTTCACGTTGGTGGATTTGATTAGAGGCTTATAGCAGCACAGCTACGTACTGTAAAAAATGTCCTCTGCTATGCATCACTGTACTGCAGCAATATTAGTTTTCCCGCAGTATATTTAACTAGCTTAGGTCACAGAGCTGCTTTCTAATATTGTGGTGTTGTGCAACTGCATTATGCCTGCAGAAAAAAATGCTAACTGTAAGATATGGATTGCATGTTATGCGTGGGAAATGACACCGTGGCCATCAGTTTTGATTCTGCTTTTTGTAAAAGCCAAATTGCCTCATAATTTCATCTCTGGCTCAGCTCTCATTTATTTTAAAGGCTCTGCATTGACTGTGTGAGCTGCTCTGTTATTTGTTGGCAAATGAGGAAAGACCACCTACCTCTCCACAGCACACTCTCCTACTATACTACACTACGGTGTAACCATGGTGACATGATGCATGGAGAACAAGTGTTGAGTGCTAACGAGAGGAGAGAGGCTGTCGGTTGAAAGAGTGGGTCAACTGAACTTGCTTTTATTCTCTGATGAAGCTGTTTGTAGTGGTCAGTTTTCTGCGAGTGATTTTCTGATATTTCTGGTGTGAAAGTTACCAGAACTGCAGTAATGAGAACATGAAGTGAAAGCGTTTTTTGCACTTTCTACAAGATTCGTTAGCGATTAATGAAACAGAGTGATAGCTTTTTTGTATATTCTACAAGATTATTCAAATTGTTACATGATTTTATTACACTGTACGCTTTAGCAGTGAAACACCTACTTACGGTATAACAGAAGAGTTGTTTTTTTTTTCCTCATTAGTTTTATTATTTATTATGTACATCAGCTTGACATAGTCACAACTAGTAAGCTACTACTAACTATATTGTAAAAAAATTCATTAGCTATAAAGTTGCTTTGCAAGGATATGTATCGTTAAAGGCGCTATACAAATCAATTTGAATTGAATTTATTATGGAAGCCCATGTCCACCACTGAATAAAAAAATTAAAAAGGTAATTGCAACTTTTTATGTTAATATTTCATAATTCTTACTTTATAACACGCAATTACGAGTTATATTTCACAATTCTAAGAGAAAAGTCGGAACTGAGCTGAAGATATGAACTCTCAGTTCTTTCTTTTTTCTCAGAATTGCGAGTTTATATCACAATTCTTACTTTAGAACACGCAATTAGAGTTATATTTCACAATTCTGAGACAAAAAGTCAGAATTGCAAGATATGAACTCACAAGTCTTACTTTTGTCTTAGAATTGTAAGTTATAAACTCGCAGTTCTGAGAAATATAGTCAGAATTGTGAGATATAAATGCTCAAATCTGACTTGTTTTTAGAATTGTGCAAATCTCGCAATTCTTACTCTATAACACACAATTGCGAGTTTATATCTCACAATTCTGAGAAAAAAGGTCAAACAGTTGTAAGAAATAAAGTCAGAATTACATGATATAAACTCACAATTCGGACTTTTTTATACCTCGCAATCTCAGAACTGATACAACTATTTAAACATCTGGAATCTGAGGGTGCAAGTTCAAAATATTGAGAAAATCTCCTTTAAAGCTGTCCAGACTAGGTTCTTAGAAATGCATAGTAGTAATCAAAAATGAAGTTTTGGTATATTTACAGTAGGAAATTTGCAAAATATTTTCATGGAACATGATCTTTAATTAGTATCTTAATGATTTTTGGCATAAAAGAAAAATCAATTATTTTGACCCATACAATGTTTTGTTGGCTATTGCTACAAATATACCCGTGCTACTTTTGACTGGTTTTGTGGTCCAGGGTCACAATTGTCTTGTCTTCCCTTTTGTGATGAATGTCTGACTTCCCAAACAACAACTGATGTAGGGCGGGACTTGATTTTGTCCATCAGTAATTGATTGGTTCATTGGGTCATTGTTGTTTGCTAATTGTTTGTGATCTGATGTGAGTGACAGGTTGGTGGAAGAAAGAAATAATTGTCCCTCCTTCACGCCAGTGTAAATTTCATGAGAGAAGAGATTGCGAGGAGGAGGAAAAGTGATTTTGATTGAAGATTACAAGGGCATATGGATTTTTAAAAAATAATGCACTGATAAATCATTTATAATAAACACTGCAGCATTCCATAGTAAATAGATTTGGATTTCACGGTGGCTTCAAGCTAATATCTCAGACAGTGTGCTTGAGAGTACAGTAACGGAAATATCTGAAAATACAGACCCACAGAAGAGTAAACGTTGCGTTTCTGAAGCCTGAAGCAATGTCAAACTGGGACGAACTGTTTATTTATGCCTGTTTATCACAGAGCAACTGTGAGGACTGGAGATTTGTTTGGGGTGCACTGAGCTTGTTGTATAACTTCAAACACTCATCCCCGTCCATAATCAGCCATGCTAATGCTACCATGTATAAATGGATTGTTTGAAAGTGTATTTAACATTTCCATTTTTGTCTCCTCTTCCTCCATTTCCCATTTTTCTTGTGTTTTTCCCTTCTTGTCTTATATCTCTTTCCAATCCACTGTGCTTCTGCAAATCCTTTCTATCCCAGAAACTTCCGGAAACATCTGAGGATGGTGGGCAGCAGGAGGGTGAAGGCCCAGAGTGAGTTGTTTGTACACGTCTGTGTGTGTATTTGTGTGAGTGAGGGAATGAGTGTTAATGCTCATGTATGGCTGTGTTTATGTCGTTAATGCGTCTGTCTGATTTCGTCTGTATATTTGTGCAATTTTTTAATGCGAATATGCGAACATGCCATTGCTTGACAATAATTCATGGTGTCATATGAATTATTTTCAGGGGTTACAGATGCTTGAGGCATCTGGCTAAAAGGATGAAAACAAAACCACTTGGTGTTCTTGTCTGATGTACAACTAGTGATGTGTTTAGTTTCTGAATGATTCGCCTCCCGCTCCTCCATAAGAGTTACAGAGTCAAATTGATTCTCAGTTTTAGAGCTAGTCAGCCTAAAACAGAAAAATCCTCAAACATGTCACATCCCAACCTCAGACAAGAGCCCAGAGTATGTGTGTGTGTGTTGAAGAGCCGTGTGTGTGATGCTTTCCTCCTCCGCTTCGTTATTAGCATTTGCTGATCGCAAAGCGAAGAGTTTCAGCCGGTCCTGGAGTGACCCCACACCCGTCAAGCCTGACTCTCTCCATGACTCCAGAGACAGTGAGTCCACACACATACACAAACATGTTGTCTCTTTTTCTGATTTCAGTACATGATTTCGCTCACACTAAAATGGTGAATCTTACGATGCTTGCTAAGATCATGTCTAGTCATTAATTTCAATTTATGCTTATGCTCACCAATGCTGCATTTATTTGATTCAAAAACCAGTAGTATTGTGAAATATTATTACAGATTAAAGTAACAGGTTTACTATATAAATATATTTTAAAATGTAATTTATTCCTGTAATGACAGCAACATTTTCAGCACCCATTACTCCAGTTTTCAGTTTAACATGACCCTTCAGAAATCATTCTAATAAGCTGATTTAGTGCTCAAGTAACATTTCTTATTATTATTATTAATGTTAATGTTGATATTTTGTGTAAAGCATGATTTGTCTTAATTCTTTGATTAATAGGAAGTTCAAAAGAACAGCAGCTGTTATTTCAAAAATAAATCTTGTGTTACATTATAAAAGTCTTTACGGTCACTTTTAATAAGTTTAATTTAGGGCTGTCACTAACGATTATTTTCATAATCGAGTAATCAGATAATTATAATTAATTTTGTAGTAATAAAAATAGACTTAAATGAACAATAGCCTTTAAAATGACTTGAAATACATATATAATAGCAATGAGGTGATAATAATCACAATTAACAATTGAGGTAATGTACATTACACATTATAACAAATGCCTGCAGCGGACGCCAACAGCCTGATGATTGTTTTTACACTTTATTGCGTTATCTAAGCCTTATTTAATGTTCACTAAACAACATTTAATTCGAATGTCTACTTAATCTTTAATATTTGGCCATTTGTTTATGATAGAAAAGCTACAAACACTGTCATTTCTTTAATATGTGGACATCAAAACGTGTAAACTCAGAGTGAGGGTTTAGTCTTTTATTTTGAAATCGTGATGAACAGTTAGCATGTTGAGTAACATAATGTTGTGTTGTGTTCTCCTGTGTTTGTGTGGGTTTATAAATGATTTACCTTACAAATCTGATGAAATTGCGCACGTTGCGTTCCCAGATGTACGTTATAATAAACCCAAACTCACAAGAACATGCAGAAATGGAATTTGAGATGCTCCACACATGTAAATGATAAGAGTTTGTGTAGCAGCATATAAGTTACTGTGAACTCCGAGATGCACGTACATGACCTACACGCATGTAATTAAAACGCATATATTAAACCTGCATCGCATATACTTATTAAATTAAATTGCAAAGTTTGTGAATTCTTAATAGCATTATGCTTTATTATGATTTTTAAGTGGATTTAATATGTAGAATGCGCCACTTCCGATATTTGGCCGATCACTCGACATGGGCAAAATGCAGTCGAGGATTTTTTAAAATCAGATACTCAAAAAGAATCGAGGAATCGTTGCACCCTATTTTAATTCATCCTTGCTGAATAAAACAACAAACTTTTGTAGTGTATGCATGTATGTATTTATTTATTACATAATTACACTTAATTTTTTTTGAATTATGACAATTCAATTTGTGGTGGTGGAATTTAAAGGGATAGTTCCCCCAAAAATGAAAATTCTGTGATTAATTACTCACAGTCATGTCATTCCAAACCCGTGAGACCTTCGTTCATCTTTGGAACAAAAATTAAGATATTTTTGATGAGATCCGAGAGCTTTCTGACCTTGCATAGAGAGCAATGCAAAAGACAGTAGTAGTCCATGTGAAATCAGTGGTTCAACCCTTAATGTTATGAAGCTACAAAAATACCTTTTGTGTGCAAAGAAATAAAAAAACGACTTTATATAACAATTTATTCTCTTCCGTGTCAGTATTTGGCACATTTACAAAAGTATGCAGACATCATCATACTCTCGTGAACTTGAAAAAGAAATAGTTGAATAAATCGTTATTTGTGTTTTCTTTGCACACAAAAAGTATTCTCGTAGCTTCATAACATTACGGTTGAACCACTAATGTCACATGGACTTTTTTAACAATGTCCTTACTACCTTTCTGGGTCTTGAACATGTCAGTTGCATTGCTGTCTATGCAGGGTCAGAAAGCTCTCAGATTTCATAAAATAATTTCTTAATTTCTTAATGTAGGTCTTACGGGTTTGAAACGACATGAGGGTGATTAATGACACAATTTTCAATTTTGGGTGAACTAACCCTTGTCCTTCAGTTTAAAGAAAAAAATGTAAAACAAAATCTTAATTTGACATTTTCTTTAGAGGCTTCATAAGATTTACACATCGTGCAGTTCATATCAGCGCACACATATCAGCATGTGTGCGTATGTGTAAAATGTCTGTTTACCATGGATGTCCTCTGCTGTCTATATGTGTGCTTCTTTCTTTGTGTCCTGTATCACTATCAACGTGTTGTTCTATAAGACCTTCTCATAAACAAGTGGGGGAGGTTATGTTAGGCTGACATGAACAACAATGTGCTTGTTGATAGGACCTGTCATTTCATTGGTTGTTTATGTGCTTGTGTTGTGTTTCTGTGCATTTGCATATACTCTTTTCCCCAGGTGGAGACCTCCAGGCGTCGTCTGGCAATCTGGATGAAGAAGACTGTGATGATGTCGACTGGGAGGAAGAGAGAGAGTCGGAAAGAGCAGCCTGTGAGGGCGATGACTTCATCCCACCCAAAATCATGGTACATAGATCTTTCAGTCATTTTAACACGAGCCAACTGCCTTTTTATGAACTCATCGCCAGATCCTCATTACATTTAGCGCAGCTGTTTGATCATCGATGGGCTCATTAATAAGAGTGTGTTTTATTCATCCTTGTTTTTGAACAGCTAATTTCATCAAAAGTACCAAAGGCCGAGTACGTTCCCAACATTATCCGTCGGGACGACCCCTCCATAATCCCCATTCTCTATGTGAGTATAATTTAATGATGCAGTCATACATGGGATCAAAGAGAATCAAAGTTTGATTATCCAGTATAAAGCCTCTCGTTTTAAGCACAGCTAATGATGTCTACCAGTCAGCTCTCACATGCAAGTTTTAGTAGTGTAAATCATCGTTGTTTGAAATTGCTGCTTTGTAATGCTGAGCTAGTGATGTAGTGCTTATATTATGCTTGAATTATGTTTAGATAAAAACGCCACGTAATATTTACCAACTGATAATTCCTGTTGCAGATTTATGCACCTTTTTTTTTACGAGTCGTTCATGCTTGCCCTGTTTTTTTGCCCGCAGGATCATGAACATGCCACCTTTGATGATATACTAGGTACGTGTTAATTGGCCACACAGTTTTTTTTTTGTTGCGCATGCCTGATGTTTGCTCCTGCTGTTTGTTTACTATGAAAAGCTGGGCTGCAATTTCATATGATTCCCTTGCTGCCTTTCTCTCCACTTCTCTGCTATCTGTCTTGTCTCATCTCTGTGCTCTTCAGAGGAGATTGAAAAGAAACTCACCGCCTACAGAAAAGGCTGCAAAATCTGGAACATGCTCATCTTCTGTCAGGTTTGAAAAAATATGTGTGTGATTATTTGCATATCTCGCTTTTTCACAAGTCTACATGTGGAGTATTTATGTACATATCATTTTGCACTGCGTGAATTGGCTCTCTGTATTCTCCAGGGAGGTCCAGGTCATCTCTACCTACTGAAGAATAAAGTGGCCACATTTGCTAAAGTAGAGAAGGAGGAGGACATGATACAGTGAGTGTTCACCTTCACAAAACAAAGTGCAGCCTATCTTATACGTTTCTTTTTGTTCTATTCACTGCAAAATTCATAAAAAATGTTAGATTATGAAGGTGGCTCCTGCAATTAATCAATGGATGCAAACTTGTCACTTTTTGGTAAAAATCATGTTTTTTATTCAGTTTTATTCAGTAAATGCTGCTCCACACAACCTCAATCTCTGAAAGTGCAATGAAAATCGTTAAAGGGATAGTTCAACCAAAAAATGAAAATTACTCCATGATTTACTCTCCGTCAAGCCATCCTAGGTGTATATGACTTTTTTCTTTCAGATGAATACAATCAGAGTTATATTTAAAAATTTCCTGGCTCTTCCAGGCTTTATAATGGCAGTGAATGGTGGTTGAAATTTTGAAACCCAAAAAGTGCATCCATCCATCATAAAAAGTACTCCACATGGCTCCGAGAGATTAATAAAGGCCTTTTGAAGTGAATCAACTGATATGGAGTTTTAATTCCATAGGGGGCGCTGTTGGCCTGCTTCTAATAAAATGAAAGTAAAAAACACAGATAACATTTAGTAAATATTGGATATCGGCAAAAATCCAATATCATGCATCCCTAGCGTTCACAAGAGAGTGGTGTTGTAGCGGATGACATGGGATGTAGGTGTAGCGCAAGCTCCAGTGAGAATATGTTAGTCTCGTGAGAACCATGTTTTGTTTACAAGGAAATCCAATCTCCTCTTGGCTTATGTCAAAATCCTCCAACATTTTCCAACAAATCTTCTTGTTATACTACTAATTTGTGACTGGTGTTTCGTTTTGCTCTCTCCTCTGCGCTTTTGCGTTCGTCACTTCTCATTGGTGCTTACGCTACGCTTATGTCCTATGGCATTTGCTGGAAGGCCACTCTCTCATGAATGTGCGTACAACATTTAACGGATGCTAGAAATTACAGAGTTAATAAAGTTTTAAATATAGATATTTTTCTTACAAAAATGCATTGATTCACTTCAGAATACCTTTATTGTAGCGTACTTTTCATGATGGATGGATGCACTTTGTTGGACTTCAAAATCTCAACAGCCATTCACTACCATTATAAAGCTTGGAATATCCAAGGCATTTTTAAATATAACTCTGATTATAGTCATCTGAAAGAAGAAAGTCATATACACCTAGGATGGATTGAGGGTGAGTAAATCATGGGGTAATTTTCATTTTTGGGTGAACTGTCTTTTTAAAGTCTCTCTTGGGCTTCCACCAAAATAAAAGTGCTATGGTCGAACATTTGAAAGGAAAGACAAGATGAATATTGGTAATAATTTATTAGTATTAGTGGTAATATACAGTATTTATTTTATTGGTTTCATTTTTTCAATTAAATTATTTTATTAACAGTGGTCAAAAACTACCTAAAGTCTAGGGTTTTTCCTTATATCTTCATGCTAAAATTGACTGTCAATACGCATTTTAATATTAATTTTAAACAAAAACTCTTCCTGTTCCCAGGAGCCCCCCAGGGATTCATGTCTTTGTCACCTTTTTCACCCCTGATGAGTTTGCATCCCTGTTAATTAAATGTGAAAAATTGCCTTTTAGATTCACTCCTGTTGCTTCAAAATTTCAAACAACATGCAACACAACTATAATGTTCACATAATAATCAACAATCTGCAATACATGGTGTAAATAAGGGATTTACTATGCAGCGTAGACAGATTAATTGTAGGGTTTGAATAGCCGAGTGAAGCTATATAAATTTGCAGCAACAGCTTCAGTGATTATTATGAGAATGTTCCAGTATTATTGTGGACTGTGCTAGTTATAATTTTTTCAAAATTGAATGATAGTTTTGTTTTTCATGCAGCAAAGAGGACAGTGTTTATTTACTGATTAATAAACCAGAAATAAATAATTCAGCTCAGATCATTTTGGATGTGTAGACTATCAAACGACACTGCCTAACGGCATTAGGTTCCCCGCACAAAATAAATATTTTATATGTCAGTTCAGTTAAATGAAATTGTTAAGTGTGATTACAATATGAAGAACTGTGTAATCTTTGTAATCATTCAGAGCTTCTCTGTGCAGGTTCTGGAAGAGACTCGGCAGATTCATGAGTTTATTAAATCCAGAGCCTAACCTCATCCACGTTATGGGCTGCTATGTGCTCGGCAATGCTAACGGAGAAAAGGTAACAAGCTTCTTTATTTATTTCTTATCTTTTTTTTGTCATTAAGACAAGACAGGAAATTATGAGTAAAA
>JAHKKF010513457.1:3839-19483 GCA_019740295.1 Labeo calbasu
ATCTATTGATTGTTGTATATTGTTCTGTTTATCTATCCTTCTATCTATTGATAGTTCTATTTATCTATCGTTCTGACGTACAATTGTTCTATCTGTGATTGTCTATTTGTTGTTCTATCTATCTATCTATCTATCTATCTATCTATCGTTTTGTCTGTCTACCTGTCATTCTAGCTGTCCATCTATGTATTGATTGTTCTATCATTCTATCAGTCTTTCTATTGTTCTGTCTATCGTTCAATTGTTCTGTCTTTCTGTCCATTTGTTGTTCTATCTATCTATCGTTCAATTGTCCTATCTATCTGTCTGTTTATCTATCTATCGTTCAGTTGTTCAATCTATCTATCTATCCATTGTTCTATCTATCGTTTTGTCTGTCTACCTGTCGGTCTATCTATCCATCTATGTACTGATTAATATATATCTATCGATCTATCATTCTGTTGTTCTATCGTTCTGTCTTTGTTCTGTTCATCTTTCTATCTTGTTCAATTGTTCTGTCATTATATTTGTTCTATCTATCATTCAATTGTTCTATCTGTCATTCTATTTGTTTATCTATCGTTCTGTCATTCAATTATTCTATCTGTCGTTCTTTCTATTTGTTGTTGCTCTATCTATCTTGTTCAATTGTTCTGTCTATCATTCTGTCTATTTGTTCTATCTATCTATCTATCTATCTATCTATCTATCTATCTATCTATCTATCTATCTATCTATCTATCTGTCTGTCTGTCTGTCTGTCTGCTGCTCAGTGTTAAATCACCAACTTGGGTGTCAACCTTGAGTGTCAACAACTTGGGTAATGTTGTGTAATTTTTTTTTTGTCCATATCAGAGTTGGGGGTGATTCAATACATATTTGCCCAACATAAAACTGAAATTAGTCTTTTTGTAGACTAAGGGGATCATTGGCCCCAGCGCTGCCATATTTGCCTTGAGTTTCCCACAGTTTTAAAGTTCATCAGATAACATTAAATGTTTTTGGTGGGCAGCTCGTCAGACCCACTCATGTCACACACAGAAGCGCTGAAGTTTGAGTGTCAACTTCCTGTCTCAGCTGCCTGTTGTTCGTCTGCTGAAGCTCTCACACAAGGAAGCCAGAGCAGTGGCAGAAACGTCTGAAACGGGGCTGCGAGATGTGCTAGTTCAAACTCACCAACGTGAAGAAAATGGCTGCCAACTCAAACCACCGCCCAAAAAGCGTTGATATCAGCTGTTATGTCTCTGGTAAGTTCCTCTTTCGGAACTTGACTATACTGAGCTTTAATCTTAATGTTAATCTAGGCAGGTTAATGCTAGTTTCACTTGTTGCCTTGCACTTGAAGGAGCCTTTGGGGGGGGGGTCCTTTTTTGTAAACACCAAAGCTTTTACAAACTTTCTGATGATGATATGTACATAAAGTGAAAAAATGATTACAGTAATGCTATAAAATACTTACTTGTAAAATACAAGACGCTTCGAGAAAGATAAGTCGTGGAGAACCTGTGAAGGTCTGAAGGAACAGCGTTTGATCTGCATTAACTCTTCTCTTTCTCTCAGGCTCTTTCTCTCAGCTGTCCATGGCGTCCGAATCCTCAGCACAGGGGCCCATGCGTGTCCACTTTCAGATCGGGCTCCTCAAAGAGGACGTACGGATCCCTGAGGGACGCCTCAGTTTACAGCAGGCGAAGCATCTCGCAGCCGAAATCATTGAGAAAAAGGTACTGCAGAACTTGATGTTTTTAATCAGCGCTGGGTAGATTACTTACAAATGTAATCCGTTACTGATTACAGATTACATGATGAAAATTGTAGTTAGTAATCAAAGGTTACTCATTTTAGGTAATGATTTCTGACTAGGTTTTAAATTACTTCTGGGTATGCTTGTGAATCAACTAATAGTTAAATCATAAAATTGTAAACTAAAAATAATTTTAACAGTTGAACACTGAAATTATAAATATTTTTATTTGTTTACCTGCACGTCAGTGTGACCACCGACTAACATCAGAGAACTGTAAACATGCAAATAAGTTAAATTATTGAAATATTAACTTTCAAGTAAATATTTTATGTCAAAAGGATTTGGCTGAGAAAAACATTCGAGGGAATCCCTGCATATGTAATGTAATAATGTAAT
Source organism: Labeo calbasu (assembly GCA_019740295.1). Classification (NCBI taxonomy): domain Eukaryota; kingdom Metazoa; phylum Chordata; class Actinopteri; order Cypriniformes; family Cyprinidae; genus Labeo; species Labeo calbasu. The sequence goes on from JAHKKF010513457.1 coordinate 5,962, forward strand.
CAATAAAGAGTAACTGTAATCTGATTATGAGCCATTTTGTAATCTGTAATGTAATCTGTTATGACTCAGCACTGATTATAATGCAAGACAATACTATATTTAGTGTTGAACAATTTTACAAATCATACATGTTCAAATATGGTGCGTGAAGACACATCACATAAATATCTCAAATCTGGTGATGACAGAATTTACATATTTGGTCAGCCATTCCTGTACATCTTCACACATTAATGTCTTGTCAGTTAAACACCCACTCTGATAACAGTTTTACTGACAATGACTGCAGTGAAGGCTGTTTTCCACAGTCAAAAGGTCAAGCGCACACAGACAATCCATACAAACCATTGCGTCACACAGCCGACTGGACTATTGTCTCTCTACAACAACAAAAGCACAATTTCATTGCCTGTCAGTTTTAAAGAGGAACATCGGCTCGACCCACAGATTCATCAAACATTCTGTATCTTCTGCCTTTAGTGCAGACAAAAAATGTTGGTCATTTCTTCGTTAGTGGTTTGAACAGGGATTGGTTCACGACAGGTGCCTAAAAAACAAACATGCAGTTTGAGTTTACCTTCAACAGGTTGTGAAGTACATGAATACTGACTGTCATATGTTTATCTTTTATCATGTTTTTAGGTGGTTGCTACGCTGTTGCTATGTGGTCGCTAAGGTGTGTTATTTTCTTTAGGTTTGCCGGGTTGTTCTGGGTGGTTGCTAGGCATTCACTATTCAGTCGCTAAGGTTGTTCAGTCAGACAGTTTTTTAGCAGATCACTGTGCAGTTGCCAGGTTGTTCTTGGTGGTTTCTAGGCTGTCGATAGGCTGTTGCTATGCGTTCACTAAGTTGCTCAGATTAGTTTTAGCCAATTGCCAGTTGCCAGGTTGGTCGAAATGGTTGCTAAACTGTTGCTAGGTGGTCACCAAGGTGCTCAGAGTGATTTTTAGCAGATTGCCGTGTAGTTGCCAGGTTATTCTGGGTGGTGACTAGGCTGTTGCTATGCAGCTGCTAAGGTGCTCAAAGTGTTTTAGTTCAATGCCAGTTGCCGGGTTGTTCTGGGGGGTTGCTAGGCATTCGCTATGCAGTCGCTAAGGTTGTTCAGTCAGACTGGTTTTTAGCAGATCGCTCTGCAGTTGCCAGGTTGTTCTTGGTGGTTGCTAGGCTGTTGCTATGCAGTCACTAAGGTTCTCAAAGTGTTTTAGCTCATTGCCAGTTGCTAGGTTGTTCAGGGTGGTTGCTAGGCTATTGCTATGTGGTTGCTAAGTTGCTCAGAGTGATTTAACAGATTGGCATATGTGCAGTTTTGTTTGTTGTGGCTGGCTGCTAGGCTGTTGTCAAATTAGTTTTAGCAGATTGTCAGTTTCCAGGTTGTTTGGAGTGGTTGCAAGGTTGTTGCTATGTGTTCGCTAAGGTGCTCAGAGTGATTTTTAGCAGACTGCCATGTAATTGCCAGGTTGTTCTGGGTAGTTGTTAAACTGTTACTATGCAGCTGCTAAGGTGTTCAGAGTGTTTAACTGATTCCCAGTTACCAGGTTGTTCTTGGTGGTTGCTAGGCTGTTGCTATGTGGTTGGTAAGTTGCTCAGAGTGATTTAGCAGATTGCTGTGCAGTTTTTGTTTGTTCTGGTTGGTTGCTAGGCTGTTGCTATGCGGTTACTGAGTCGCTCAGATTCGTTTTAGCAGATTGCTGACTGCCAGTTGCCAGGTTGTTGTCGGTGGTTGCTAGGCTGTTGCTATGCGGTCAATAAGCTGCTTAGAGTGATTTTTAGCAGACTGACATATAGTCACAAGGTTGTTCTGGGTGGTTGTTACGTTGTTGCTATGTGATCACTAAGGTGATTAGTCACACTAGTTTTTGGCAGATCAGTGAACAGTTGCTAGGTTGCTGCTTTGCAATCGCTAAGGTGCTCAGAGTGATTTGTAGCAGATTGCCTTGTAGTTGCCAGGTTGTTCTGGGTGGTTGCTAGGCTGTTGCTATGCGGCTGCTAACGTTTTTTGAGAGTTTTAGTTGATTGCTAGTTGCCAGGGTGTTTGGGATGGTTGCTAGGCTGTTGCTCAGAATAGTTTTAGCATATTGCCAGTTGCCAGGTTGTTCTTGGTGGTTGCTAGGGTGTTTCTATACGGCTGCTAAAGTTTTTTGAGTGTTTTAGCTGATTGCAAGTTGCCAGGGTGTTTGGGATGGTTGCTAGGCTGTTGCTACATGGTCGCTATGCTGCTCAGAGTGATTTTAACAGACTGCTGTGCAGTTTTGTTTGTTCACTGTGCAGTTGTTAGGCTGCTCTGAGTGGTTGCTAGGCTGTTGCTATGCAGTCGCTAAGGCGCTCAGAATGTTTTTAACAGATTTCTGTGCAGATACTAGGTTGTTCTGGGTGATGCTAGGTTGTTACTATTGGTAACTAAGGTGCTCAGAGTGATTTTAGCAAATCAACTGTGCGGTTGGTAGGCTGTTCAGGATGGTTGCTAGGCTGTTGCTATGCACAACAGTGAGTATAATCAGTAGCAATGCTTGTCTTAGGGTTTTGTCCTTTGTGGGTTTTTAAAAATAATTCTCACCGCTTTGTGTTCATGAAAGAAACGGAAGTTAAAAAGAGTGTGTGAAGATGCCACTGAATTAGGTGCTACACAAACACACTCATCAGTATCTCAGCCCTCCTTCAGCCTCTTTCCCCCTCCGGCCGCCTCTCTGTTTGTCCGCTGTGGTTCACAGCATCTGCATGTAACTTTCCAACCACAGACTCTTCCCCTAACACACGCACTCACACACCTTTTTCTCTGCTTGGCCTTCTTATGGTGCTGTTTCTACTTCAGTGGGACAGGATCATCTCTCTCTCTCTCTCTCTCTCTCTCACACACACACACACACACACACACTGACCTTGCTCACAGATCTCACCTAACGTCATACATTTAAAGACATGCACATACGTACATATGCTTACTGCGTACTTTACAGTACCCACTATTTTCTATAAACAGCATGTGGAATTGTATGCTACGATAAATGTTAGTGGTATACAATATTTTGACCTATCACATTGCATGTTTAATATCAGTTATCTCAGATATATGGTTATATGAAAATATTCATTTTAGATGTTTTTAAAAATGTTGCACCTACTTATTTCCATATTTGTTTGTATAAAAAGCATTTTAGATCCGATCACATAATCAAGGGGGAATAAATAAAACATGGTTTATTTATCGCTAGCTGTTCATTGCAAATATAATGTCAAGACAAGTGCATTGCATTGTGGGACGCAGTTGTGTGTGGTGTACTCTGGTTGTATACTGCACATTTTAGTTATATACTGCCCAATTATTTTTGTTTCATGCAAATTTTTGTAAAAAAAAATAAATAAATAAATAAAACAGTTCATATCTATATCTATAAAGGGGTTTGGCCTTAAAAAAGGTTGTAGAATAGTTGCTAACTGTGAACCCAGGTTTCGCTAGATGCTTTTATTTTACTAGGGCATGAGCTTCAGTAAAATACTGCTGTGCTTCAGTATCCACCTTATTGTTAATCTAAATGCACATGGCTATTTGTAACTTCTATGTGTGTGACTTCCTTCTAGCAGAAAGTATGTGACTTGCTTTTAGTTATTTTAGCTGTACAAAACCAGTCTGTTATTTTGCTTGATATTGCAAACTGGTGTTTGTTACCATATTATTTTTCTACAATACCATAATTATGGTTTGTGCCACAAATACCTTTACCATTTGTCGCACTTAGCGGCGAATGTATCGAAAGTCTTGCACATTTAACACTTTTGTGTTGCAAAATAAGGTGGATAATATTACTACTGATAAATCTTTGTGGAGTAAACAGTATTGACCTTATTCTTCAGAGAAACAAGCGCGTCACCATCTTTAGAATACTGCCTTTGAACTTCCGTGACATCGCTGAGTAATACCGCTGGTAAAGATTAATGTATTGTAGAGTAAACAAAAGTTATCGTGAGCATTGTAATGTTTAAAGCAAATGTCTTAACAAATGTCAGTAGACCAATAAGTTTTTAAAACGAACAGTTCATTCATAAATTCGTCAAATCACTGTGGAAATACAACCGAAGACAGAAGACAGCAAATGCAGTCAAGTACTACTCACTGCAGAACCGAATGGCCTCCAGCTCCCTCTCTCTGGATGTCCATCTCCACCTCTGCGTGAACTAATGGGTGGAGTTAGGTTTAGGATAGGGTAAGGGGTAGGGTTAGGTTGTGGTTAGGTGTCTATCTCCACCCATTATCTCCAGCGAGGGGGAGCTGGAGCTCCAGCTCCTCCCATCTGGCTCTGCAGCGAGCACCCTCTCATAGCAGTGGTGAAAAGGGGCGGAGCTGGTCAATAACAACCTGAGAATAATTTTTTACCTTAAAATATTTCACCAATGACGTCTTGTGTTTTCAATTAGATGTTTACAGTCGGTTGATGCCTGATTAGAAATGACTTTAGAATTAATCGGTTTTGAAAAAAAGGTCTGAAAATTGTTGGCGAGTCAATTTGATTCATTCAGACAGTTCACTCACCCACTGAATCGTTTCCAGCGGCTTCTCCACATCGATTCTTCTAGTTGTATAGTGGTTGTAGAATTTACAGTATAACGACAAATCATTTTTTACCTTAAAATATTTCACCAATGACGTCTTGTGTTTTCAATTCGATGTTTACAGTCGGTTGATGCCTGATTAGAAATGACTTTAGATCTAATCGGTTTTGAAAAAAAGGTCTGAAAATTGTTGGCGAGTCAATTTGATTCATTCAGACAGTTCACTCACCCACTGAATCGTTTCCAGCGGTTTCTCACATCGATTCTTCTAGTTGTATAGCGGGTGTAGAATTTACAGTACAACGACAAATAATATTTACCTGACAGTGTTTCACCAATCACATCTTGTGTTTTTAATCAGCTGTTAAGAATCGGTTGATGCCTGATTAGAAAATGAATCACTTTAGATCCAATCGGTCAAACGATTTTAAAAAAAGGTCTGAAATTGTTGGCGAGTTTGATTCATTCAGACTATTCACTCACCCACTGAATCGTTTCCAGCAGTTTCTCACATCGATTCTTCTAGTTATATAGCGGTTAACGTTTCCTGAGAATATTTTTACCTGACAATATTTCACCAGTCATGTGTTGTGTTTTAAATCAGCTAATAAGGATCGGGCGATGCCAGATTAGCCAATGAATCACTTTTGAATCTATCGAATGTTCTAAAGTTGTTTACGATTCAATTAGATTCACTCGGACAGTTCACTCGCGCACTGAATCGTGTCTAGCACTTTCTGACGTTGATAGTTGTTTTATAAAACCGAAAAACGGCGCCGGGTGAGGCATCATTTGTCAGCAGTGAACTGCACACATCTTTATTGTACACCTGAACGACGCCATTGCAGGTAAAGTCAAACTTAAAGCATATCCCACACTTTATTTTGAGAAATTTCAATCTGAGTGTTTCCAGAGGCTCCGGTGATGTGAAAACGAGGTAAACACCTCACACCTGTGCATCACCACAACAAAGCAACACCCTGACCAGCCTTGAATGCGACGCGCTGAGCCGCGTGTACATTAACACGATGGAACGGATGCAGTTTGATCATGTGTTTGTCAAGTTAGCAGACCTTTCAAGTGGGTTTAACACCCTGAAAACTTATCGTTAATATATCATATAGAAACCATTTTATTTTTTCCTTTAAGTTCTGCTTTTAGTTTCGCCTTTTTGTGTGTTTGGCATGCATTTAATTTAAAAGCGAGCGTTTCTGTTGAGGTTTAGTCTCAAACAGGAAATTAAATGTTGTTTGAAGCTGATGTGGAAGAGGAAGGCCTTCTTTACAAAGAAAGTACTGTGGCGGAGCGACGAAGTAGTGAATACTGTGATATCGAACTAATGAAGTAATCTGTGAACTATTAATGTTAAAACAAAAATGAGTTATTATTGGATCATATTTCCCCAAAAAACACTGCAATCCCACAGTTTTAGTGGTGCATTTAAAATCTGCCCCCAAGCGCTGTAATTCACATAGATAAATAAATAATGCAAATTAGAAATTAATTAAAGCAAAAACGATATAGTTTTTTTAAACGTTTTATATTGGCCTTATAAAATCACTCCTTGATTCTGTAATCTCAATATCGTTAGCTAAAAAATGCAATTAATATGACTCATGTTTGTGTTTTTAATGCAATTCATGATTTCAGAGTTCAGAGAACTTGAATTGTATGTCAGGTGTGAATTCTTGAGGAGAGTCTCAGTTTGACTCGCATCCGTTTTTTTGAAAAGCAAATGATTGACATTTCAGAGCATCAGCTTTACACTTTCGATTAGCCGCCGCAGTGCCATCGTGATCTGACCCACTTTTCACTGTGATCTGATGATGGAGATCATGATTAGAGCTGCAGCTTCAGACACTGACTCACTGCGTTTCTTAAAGTAGCGTTTGTTTGTGCCCGGTGTGTCTGTATGAATGTGTGGTTGTGATTATATTAGATTATCTTATTTACGCCCTAGAGAGGAGAACAGACATCCTGAAAGGTTTCTGTACTTAGCAGTGTTTAATCGTGTGTCGTGAGATGAGTTTGCTATATTCTATACTGAGGGCCAAATTTCTGAAAGTCTTTTAACAATATAGTGCAGCCTCTTAAAACCAACTTGATTGCTTGAAGTCTATTGTACTTTATTGCTTAGTTTCTATGATTTGATGTTTGGTATAACTTTTGTGCATTACGATATTTCACATAATGTTTATATTTTGTTGTGATTTTCTGTCATTTTTATAATAATTACTCTGTGTATGTTTAAGGCTCCGGAGTGCAGTGTCATGGGTCTCGGGGAAAAGCTGCTGTTATTCAGACATGAGCCGAACACAGAGCAGATCTTACAGAAACTCACTGAAAAACACGACATACGGGATGGAGATCTGCTGGAGGTGGTGCTCGCTGGTCAGTCATTTTAGACACACACACGCTCCATCCAGTCAATATTAGCATCATTTATCACTGCTGATGATGCTGACAGCTGTCAATCATGTTGATTGCTATAGGAACGGCTTCAGTGACGGAGACAAAGTACCGCCCACATTCTCTGGTCGTCCATTCATATCGCACACCTACGTTTTGTCACTGCTGTGGTGAGATGTTATGGGGACTCGTCCGACAGGGCCTGAAATGTGAAGGTATGATTGCACTGAATACTTCAAATGCAATAAAATTAGGTCAAAATCTTTTTGTTCTATTTATATTTATTTATTATTATATATTGCTTTTGTTTGTTTATCACTTAATATTTATATTCATTATTTAATATTTTTAATATGTATTGTTTATAAAAATGTTTTTTTTTTAATACAATTTTATAAAATAAGTTTTATTTTATTGCTTAATATCTATGACATGTTTGGTTTTACTTTTGTTTCACTGTGATGTTTAAAACACTATTTATTTATTTATTATGTAATATTTATTCTAAAATTAATATTTATCATTTATTATATAATTTAATAATATAAATTATTTATAAATATTAGAATTTAGCTACAGTACATTTATTATTTAATATTTATAATATAAATTATATCATTTATAAACTTATTTAAATGTATTTATTTTTGCTTACTTTCTATGGCATGTTGTTTAACAGAAATGTAAGGTGCGACTGCACTAAATACTTAAAATGCAATAAAATTTATTTTAGTTTTATTTCTTAATTGCTTATTTATGTTTATTGTTTAAAATATTTATTGTGATATTTATTATAGAATTTATAATATTAATTATATTATTTATAAATATAATTTATTTCAGATTTTAATTACAGTACATTTAATATTTAGTATTTATAATATAAATTAAATAATTTATAAAGTTTTATTTAAATGTATTTATTTTTGCTTACTTTCTATGGCATCATGTTGTTTAACACAGAAATGTGAAGGTGTGACTGCACTAAATAATTAAAATGCACTAAAATTAAATCTTTTACAAAGTATTTACATTTTATCGCTTAATTGCTTATTAATGTTTATTGATTAATATATTTATTGTGATTTTTATATTTATTATTTAATATTTAGAATTTTATTTCTTTTATTTATAAATATTTCTTTAAATGTCATCTATGACATGTTTAGTTTTACAATTTTAAGATTTTAATAATAACTTTATGATAGTTTAAGATTTGTCGCGTTATGATGTTAAAATGCTTAAAATGCAATAAAACGAAGCCTTATACAGAATATTTATGTCTTTTATTTTATTGCTTAATTGCTTTATTCATTTATTTACAATGTATATTTATTATAATTATTTATATTTATGATAAATTTTATATATATATATACATATATATATATATATATATATATAATGTTTAATTATTTATTTTTTTAGTTTTTGCTTACTTTCAGTGACATCCTGTTTGTTTTCAGTTTTGTTGCATTATGTTGTTTAATGTCTTAAAAAGTAAAAGTTTAAAAATTAAAAAATTTAAGTTTACAATAAAAGTGAAGTATTTGAGAGTTTTTCTTTGGCTTTTTTTTCTGTAGGCTGCGGTCTGGATTTCCACAAGCGCTGTGCGTATAAGTTGCCGAACGACTGCTCTCGCGTGTATCGCCGATGTGGCCCAAGCTTGTCGCTGTTTCCTCCCGGACGGCCGCGAACCCCGTCGCTGTCCAATCACACAGGCGGGAGTCTGGAGGAGGTGATGATCTGAACTGGCACTCACGTTTTTGCAAGTTGTTTCAAATGCCCTATGAAAATGTTTGTTTTGTCCCTCAGATCAGCCTGTCAAAGCCGTCACGCTCGCGTCCACCTTCCTGGGCCGACGTGCCGGTGTCTGTGGGGCTGTCGGAAGGGAAGGAGGCCCAACCGCGCGTCCCGCACACCTTCCACATTCACACCTACACCAAACCCACGGTCTGCCAGTACTGCTTTCGGCTGCTCAAGGGCCTCTTCAGACAGGGCATGCAGTGCTCCGGTAAGAGATCATAAAGAAAAACACAAAATCACTTTGAAAACATTTTCAGTATTCAAACTGATACTGAGAACTTCATTAAAGGTACAGTAAGCAATTTCTGAGAAACGCTGATATTTGAAATCACTGAAACAAAAACGCCCCTATCTTGATAGCCCCACCCCCATATTCACAGATGTGCTATGCAACATGCCCCTCCCCCACACTGAGTGGACACGCCCCTTACTACTGATTGGCTACAGCTGTTTTGGTGCACTTTTATCAGCGTTTCTCAGAAATTGTTTGCTGCACTTCTGAGGTGTGAAAGAGCAGTAAGATCTTCCTGTCTGTCTGTTTTTCTCCAGACTGTAAGTTGAATTGTCATCGCAGGTGTGTGTCTCTTGTTCCTCCCAACTGTAGGGGTGAGAAAGCAAATGGAGAAGGTCAGTTTAATTATGTATGCATAGGATAAAAATCTTCAGTGTCACATGATTCTTCAGAAATCATTCTAATATGCTTATATATATATATATATATATATATATATATATGTGTGTGTGTGTGTGTACCGGACATTGTATAAGATGATTTTACATTACATAATGTTATTATTTTAAAGATACGGTTGTGTTTTGTTGTCATTAAGCAAGTGTACTATGTTTTCAGAGCCTGATGAGAACATGACAGTGGTGACGTTAAACGAACTTTATGAAGAGCTGCGATATAAAGACCCGCCGGTCACGGACATGCCGCTGCAGACGCCCGTCGCGTAAGGATCCACATCACACCCGATCAGTACAGCGATGCAGACTGAGCTCAGATGTTCACCTGTGTGTGTATGTGTGTGTGTGTGTGTGTCAGACCGTGTTTCAGCAGTAATATTCCTCTGATGCGAGTGGTGCAGTCAGTCAAACACAGCAAGAGAAGAAACAGTGGAGTGCTGAAGAAAGGCTGGTTGGTCCATCATACCAACACTGACACACTGGTGAGATCTATCATATTACTATCATATATATGTGACCCTGGACCACAAAACCAGTCTTAAGTAGCACGGGTATATTTGTAGCAATAGCAATATATTGTATGGGTCAAAATGATCAATTTTTCTTTTATGCCAAAAATCATTAGGACATTAAGTAAAGATCATGTTCCATGAACATATTTTGTAAATTTCCAACCATAAATATATCAAAACTTAATTTAAATTAGTAATATGCATGGCTAAAAACTTCATTTGGACAACTTTAAAGGCAGTTTTCTCAGTATTTTTTGCATCCTCAGATTCCAGATTTTCAAATAGTTGTATCTCAGCCAGATAGATATTGTCCTAACAAACCATACATCAATGGAAAGCTTATTTATTCACTTTTTCAAAATGTAGAAATAAAAAAAAAAAAAAGACCCTTATGGCTGGTTTTGTGGCTCAGGGTACTGAGGGAAAAAAAAAAAAAAAAAAATATATATATATATATATATATATATATATAGTAAAATGTAATTTATTCCTGTGATGCAGTGCTGAATTTTCAGCTTCGTTACTCCAGTCTTCAGTGTCATGATACTTAAGATTTTTTTGTTTAAATTTGGTTCATCAGGATTCTTTAAATTGAAAGTTAAGAAAAAAAGCATCTAATTTACTCTACTGATCAGTTTACTCCATCGATGCTAAATTAGAAAATATATAACCCTTTATTTATTCAAATAAATGACTAATTCAAGTATTACTTTAGCTTTTGTATCATTTTTTTGTATTTAATTATAATTTTTCATTTTCTATTTTTTTTTGTATTTTATTCATTATTTTCATATTATAGTTTTTTGGTGTTTCCAAGACATCACTGGGTGAATTATTTTTATATATATATATATAGAGAGAGAGAGAGAATTTTTTTTTTACTGATTAATTCAAGTGCAAAAATTTTATCATTTGTAGATAATTTTTTGTATTCTCTCTGCAGAGAAAACGTCACTACTGGGTATTAGATGGGAAAAGTATCACCCTGTACCCGAATGAAATCAGTATTAAGTACTTTAAGGTTTGTAAGTCTTTATAATGCATCATGTCACCTTATCACTTCATGATGCGAAATGCAGCAACATTTGAGACATTGTTCATCTTAGGGCTTTCATCAAGTTATTAACATATTTTCATATCATTCACTGCAGGAGATTTCTCTCTCAGAGGTGCTGCAGGTTCGAGGTCCGGCTCAGCTCACTGTTCCAGTGTTGCAGGGCAACAGCGCACATTCGTTCGAGCTGGTGACGGGATCACTAGTGTACTGTGTGTTTGCAGATCAGGACGGCCCGTCATGGGAGTCGGCTCTCAGTCAGGCCCTCAGGCCGGTGCAGGGCACCGTATGCCACATGACAAACAACACCGGTTAGAGCAACAAGACATGAAATATTCATGTGTCTGATTCAACAAAATATCAATATACTCTTAGTTTAACAAAAAATGAAAATGTGCTCACCCTCAGGCTATCCAAGATGTAGATGAGTTTGTTTCTTCATCAGAATTAGGGAAATGTTGCATTGCACCACTTGCTCACCAATGGATCCTCTGCAGTGAATGGGTGCCGTCAGAATGACAGCCCAAACAGCTGATAAAAACATCCACACCTCTCCAGTCCATCAGTTATTGTCTTGAAAAGCCAAAATTAGCATGTTTGCAAGAAACAAATCCACTATTAAGGTGTTTTTAATTTCAAACTGTTGCTTTTCTCAAAACATGAGTCCAAAATAAGTCATTTTGACTAAGTCAGGAGAGCTATATGCACAGATCAAGCACTGTTTACAAGCTAAAACAGTTCAAAACACTTCTAAACAAACACATGCATGGATTTTGATTGTCTTGTGAATTATTGTGATGTTTTTATCAGCTGTTTGGACTCTCATTCTGACGGCACCCATTCACTCCAGAGGATCCATTGCTGAGCAAGTGGTACAATGCTGCATTTCTCCAAATCTGTTGAAGAAACAAACTCATCTACATCTTTTATGATCCTTTTATGATGTCAAATAAAATGACACCTCCTCTCTTGCCAGGTGACGGAAAGAGCAGTGAAGAGATCCAGGTGAGACTCTATCATTGTTATTTATCATAAAATGTTTCTAAAATAACCGCTGTGCTTCAAGGAGGGATTCAAGCATCTGAATATATCTGTGTGCTTGTGTGTGTTTCAGGACATCAGTGAGATCTATCAGATCTTCTCTGATGAGGTTTTGGGTTCGGGTCAGTTCGGGGTGGTTTACGGAGGCACTCACAGACACACGGGCCGCCCGGTTGCAATTAAAGTCATCGATAAAACAAGATTTCCTATTAAACAGGAGGAGCAGACCAAAAATGAGGTTTCGATATTGCAGGTATGAGTTTAAGATTTTCCCCACAATTCAAAACATTAGTGTTGTTTTTGTTGCTATATTGTGTGTGTGTGTGTGTGTGTGTGTGTGTGTGTGTTTCAGAGACTGTCTCATCCAGGAATCATTCATTTAGAAGGGATGTTTAAGACAATGGAACATACTTTCGTTGTGATGGAGAAGCTCCACAGTGACATGTTAGAGGTGATCTTATCTCACGAGAATGGACGTCTGACTGAACGCACCACCCGTTTTCTCGTCACCCAGGTAAAGAAGCTCATTTGCTCTAAAACCACCTTATGCAGAAGATTATTTCATGGTTGTTTTTATGTAAATACAATAAAAAAGAAATTTTATAACAATTTAAAATAACTGTTTTAAGTATAAATATTTAATTCCATTTTAAAATGTAATTTATTTTTGTGAGTCAAAGCTGAATTTTCATCCTCATTACTCCAGTCTTCAGTGTCACATGATTATTCAGAAATCATTCTAATATGCTGATTTGCTGCTCAAAAACGTTTCTAATTATATGCAATGTTGAAAACAGTTGTGCATGAATTACATATTAATCCTCTTCATATACACTACAAGTCAACAGATTTTGAAGAGTAAGATTTTTTGTTGTTTTACAGAAGTCTATTCTGCTCACCAAGCCTGCAAAAACTGTAATAAAAATATTTTTGCTATTTAAAATAACTGTTTTCTATTTGAATATATTTTAAAATGTAATTTATTAGTTTGATTTCAAAGCTGAATTTTTAGCATCATTACTCCAGTCACATGATCATTCAGAAATCATTCCAATGTTCTAATTTGCTGCTTAGAAAACATTTATTATTATTATGTTGAAAACAGCCGAGAAGAATTTCTTTGATGAATAGAAATTTCAGAAGAACAGGATTTATGTGAAATAGAAATATTCTGTAACATTTTTACAAATGTCTTTATCATCACTTTTGATCAATTTAAAGCATCTTTGCTAAATAAAAGTATTAATTCCTATAATTTCTTGGATCTTTCTATTCATCAAAGAATCCTGAAAAAAAATGTACTCAATAATTATTACTGTTTAATTACTGTTTTAATTATTGATAATAATAATAAATGTTTCTTGAACAGAAAATCAGCATATTAGAATGATTTCTGAAGGATCATGTGACACTGAAGACTGGAGTAATGATGCTGAAAATTCAGCTTTGATCACAGGAATAAATTACA
>JAHKKF010513458.1:0-24893 GCA_019740295.1 Labeo calbasu
ATTTTGAATTATATATATATATATATATATATATATATATATATATATATATATATGTTTACTGAGATTTATTTATAAATATTTTTTATTATATTTTTTAATTTTAGTTTTAGTTTTTCTAAGATTTATTATTCCAATTATTATATTTTTTAATTTTATTTCTTTTTTCTGAGATTTATTTGTTTCATGAACAGAATATTTTGAACAATTATATATATATATATATATATATATATATATATATAATATGTTTAGATTATATATATGGTTTTATAAGAATTCTATGGTCATGAAAATAATCTCAGAAAAACTAAGATAAATAAAATGAAAAAATATAATAAAATAAAATGAAAATAAAAATAAAATAACAAAAAAATGTGTTTCAACTTTATTGTGAGGCACTAACTTGGATTTTGGTTTTGTGCACTCATGTTTGTTTAAATGCTTGACTTATATATTCATTTTCATTTAATAAAAATACTTGTTTTACAGTAATTTAAAAAAAAAACCAAATATAATATGATGATATATATAATAAATATAGTATACTATACTTTCACAGAAATTCTATGTTCGTGAAATAAAATCAAAAAAGAAGAAAAATATTTCTGGAAAACAAACCATTGTATTTATGTGTAGTAGCCTGTAATGTCTTTGTATTATAATATAATAGATTTATAACTGGAGATATGACATGAAAAGTGCAACTTCACTGACTTTAAGCAATCAGTTTCCATTACAAGACACTATTATTAATTTCCCTTCTATAAAATAAAATAAAATAGTTGGCTTAGATGGTCTTTTGGCTGGTTCTAAAGGGGTTTGGAGCATTATTTATCTGGTAAGGGACTAGTTTAAATCAGTTAAGGCCACTATTTTTATCACTATTTCCTGTGACACAAAGCAATTGGTGCTCTATTGCACCAACTGCACTAGAAAACAATAAGAAGCCATTACAAGCTATTTTTACCCCGCATCTAATGAAATACTGATGACATTTCACATTGAATCTGTCTTGGGAAACACAATAGCCCGTGGCTGAGATAATGACAGGTTAGCTCAACATGACATTCTGTGTTTTATGTCAAGTCGCCTAACCTAGCAAGATACTGACGCAGAACCCCTGGGAGGGGGCATTAAACTTTCAGCGTACCACCCCACACGAGTCATCCAGACATTGGCACGACAGTTTCTCTCTTTAGCGCATGAAATTATCGCGTCATTTTTTTTTCACTTTTTAAGTGGTCATCGTCACGGGAGTATATAAGTGAAGTGATTATCCATATGCCGCATTACAGGGGCCTCAACTTGCAATAACTACACGAGCAATTACAGGAGTACTGATCAAAGAAGCTGACGGGACTCGAGTCTTACATGAGCGTTATGTGCTTCGTATGGAGATACAGATTAGTCGTTTCCATCATTCTGGTTGTCGTGCTCTGTGATGTTTACGCATCAGACGCACAACCAATTGGAAAAGTTTATCCACGCGGAAACCACTGGGCTGTTGGTGAGTGAAAATCATATTTCGGGTCTTAGACTTATAAATATACACGTATACACACGGAGAAGAGTACGACTAGTAGTTATCCTGTATATTTTTGACCTTCAAGACTCTGCATTTACACGTATTATCTTTTTTTAAACTACAAAATTGTATAAAAATGCTTAAAGGATAATGAAGGTTGACTTTTAAGTCAGTTTTATTTGTGAAAACTGCAACAGCAATACGTGTTGACAAAGAAATGTATTTTTCTACACATTATGTTATATAAAGAATACGTAGTACGGTTTATAAACCAATATGCTCGTCTAAATAATAATAATAGTAATATGTGACCCTGGACCACAAAACCAGTCATAAGGGTCTATTTTGTGAAATGGAGATTTACACATCATCTAAACGCTGAATAAATAGCTTTATATAAAAGCTTTAAATGGATGTAGGACAGGACAAATATATGGATAAAATACAACTCTTTGAAAATCTGGAATCTGAGGGTGCAAAAATCAAAATATTGTTAATAATAAGTTCTTAGCAATGCATATTACTAATCAAAAATGAAGTTGTGATATATTTACGGTAGCAAATGTACAAAATATCTTCATGGAACATGATCTTTACTTAATATCCTAATGATTTTTGGCATTAAAAAGAAAAATCGATCATTTTGACCCATACAATGCATTTTTGGCTATTGCTGCAAATATACCCGTGCTACTTAACGAATGGTTTCGTGGTCTCCAGAGAACTAGAAGGGTTTGTTGTTGAACCTTAGGAGTTGTGAACCATTAAATAAAAGTTTAAGAGTTTCCAGCAAATGAAATCAATAACACTAGCCAATAATAACCATATAAATCACTTGATTTAATGCATCAGTGGTAGTTTATTGAGCATATTCATTAAGTATGTATCTGGAGTGATTGCAAAACTCTTAAGTGTCGCTTAAGCTTTGATTCTGAAGAGGGAAAGTGGATCCATGGGGTGTAATAAGCAGACTAACAGCCTGTTTTAATTGGATGAAAACAGGAGACACGCAACTGCCTTTTTGTGTGTTTGCATGGAGAAATTGTTCAAAAATATGATAAGTTCTTTCGATTTTTGAGATTAAGACATTTATTCTGTTTAGTGGAGCCCATGCTGTAATAAACAATTGCTTATAAAGTGAATCTTGGCATTATAAATAGAAGGAATCATGGATTATTTTGACTCAAATCACATTTTGTTACACATTAACACCAGACTAGACTCAATATTTGTCTAAAAGTGTTTTTGGTTGTACTATAATATCAACTGCATTGTTGTGACTTTGTTTGCAACCTGCACATTAAGTCTTATTTAAGATGTTCTCCTACCTATCATATTTGTGTTAAATGCATTCATTTGACATAAAATCAGATTATAATGACTTACATCTGTTTTAGGGCACTTAATGGGCAAGAAAAGCACAGATGAGGAGGTCAGACCTGAGGAACCAGAAGGTGACAACGAGACCTCTATGACGACTCTAGATCAGGATCTGCAGCTGGAAAGATACAACAAACATCTGCTGCTGCCATTCCTGTATGCGCTCATGAAAGGACGGACAGCACCGGAGAGCATGCCGGAGGGCACAGAGGAGATCGAAGCTCTTAAACTGCTCCAGCGCTTGCTGGAAAAGAGACGTCAGTGGGAGGAAGGTCATAAGACAGACAGACAAGTCAACCTGGTAAGAAATGATGATTATGTTAATGCATAAACACATACAAGAAGCATGTAAAGTGCATAAAGGTGGTTCTTATATATATATATATATATATATATATATATGCAATGTGAATAATGAATAAACATAAAACATTTATCATAGTTCGGCAAATAAAGAATCACCTTTGACCAGACAAATGACAAAAAAAGACACAGAAAATCCTTTCGTAACTAGTTATTTTAGTAGCGTTGAGATACTGTTATTACTATCACTTTATTTAACTTTGTTGTATAGTTTTATCATTTTTATTATTATTATTTTTAAATGCTTATATATATTTTTTTATTATTTCAGTTATAGATTTAGTTGTTTTAATACATCAAAGTAAACTAAATTAAGTTTAAGTTTTTAACATTTTATTTTCTTTAAAGCTTAATTTATTTAAAATAGTGTTTTTTTAATATAATTTTATTATTATTATTATTATTTTACTTTTACTGTACTAACCCTGTATGTAGCCATTTTTCTAAGCTAATGATGGTATGCATGTTTCATTGATTCTTTGATGTTTTTGATCATTATATATGAAAGCTGAATAAATGAGCTTTCCACTGATGTATGGTTTGTTAGGATAGGACAATATTTGGCCAGTATATAACTATTCGAAAATCTGAAATCTGTGGGTGCAAAAAAATCAAAATAATGAGAAAATCGCCTTTAAAATTGTCCAAATAAACTCCTTAGCAATGCATGTTACTAATCAGAAATTAAGTTTTGATATATTTACGGTAGGAAATTTACATATCTTCATGGAACATGATCCTTAATGTCCTTTTTTGGCATAAAATAAAAATAGATCATTTTGACCAATACAATGTATTTTTTGGCTATTGCTACAAATATACCCATGCTACTTAAGACTGGTTTTGTGGTCCAGGGTCACATATAATAATATTTCTTTTTTATATTTCATATACAGGCTGATGACATCTTGTTACGGGTTTTATTAATGCAGGATGACAATGAAAGCTGAGGACCGACTGGACAAAAGACTGGTTTGAAGTTCACTTGACAACTGGCTTGATCGAATACAAATCTAATTTATTCAACAGCATATAAATAAGCATGTTATATTTTTGTATGTCAATATCTCTACAAAGAAACACATAAACTGAGTGTCATCATTCTGTACATTTTATGGTGTTGCTTTTTAAATGAATTCATTTTCTTGATAACTGACACCATAGTAACCATTGTAGCCACAGTTCAATTGAGTAATATTTAATAAACTGCAAGTTGTTGGGCTATCTGCGGTTTATAAAAAACAGTGTGCTTGCTTGCATATCATTTGAAATGCCTTAGCTAGAAAAAAAGACTATTAAAGGAATAGTTCACCCAAAAATAAATATTTTTGCTGAAATTTTAGTCATCCTCGGGTCGTGCAAGATATGGATGAGTTTGTTTCTTCCTTCAGAACAGTTTTGGAGAAATGCAGCATTACATCACTTGCTCACCAATGGATCCTTTGTAGTGAATGGGTGCCGTCAGAATAAGAGTCCAAACCACTGATAAAAACATCACAATAATTCACAAGTAATCCAGTCTATCAATTAACATCTTGTGAAGCAAAAACATGCATGTTTGTGAGAAACCAATCCAGCCAAAATATTATAGACAGAGTCCTCTGTCTATAATATTGCTCTCTTAGTGAAAAGGCATCTTGTCTGAATCAGGAGAGAAATGTGCACGGATATCACACCATTTACAAGTGAAAACAGTCCAAAACAGTTCTAAACAAATAAGTTAGAGGACAACAGGGGATAGTTTTTTTGATAGATTTAGTGATAGATTTGTTTCTTACATACACACAGCTTTTCACTTTACAAGTTGTTAATTGATGGACTGGAGTGGTGTGAATTACTTGTGGATTATTGTGATGTTTTTATCAGCTGTTTAGACTCTCATTCTGACGGCACCCATTCACTTCAGAACAAGTGATGATGCTAAATTTCTCCAAATCTGTTCTGATGAAGAAACAAACTTATCTACATCTCTGATTGGCCTGAGGGTGAGTACATTTTCAGCAAACTTTCATTCTATACCTTTAAAATTAACATCTGAATTCTTTATGGTCCATGTGTCACAACTAAACATGCGCTGAGCTGAATGCGCTAGTACATTTAGTGTGAGAGTTAAAAGACCCCGTCTCATTCCAAAAACAATTTGTTATAGGTTATGATTGATCTCTTGAGGTGACTGGCCATAGCCTGCTTAGTACTCAAGCAGTCACTTAACAGAGGCAGGCAGGTGACAGGAAAACTCTTCACCGCACACTAATGACTGTCTGAATAACTAAATCACAACCTTTGCATTGTCTGTGACAACTGGCAGGAAATTGTTGATGGTCTAGCTGTCTCGCCGCTCTCAGCTGTCTGTGCACAATAATGGCTCCAATTATACACACTGATGTTTCTAACAATGAAAGATGTCAATTGAAGCCACTTTCATTTGGTTAAGCTCATCTAGTTCACACAGCTTCCTTTCTGATGTTTGCTTTCCTCATTTGTCACAGATGAACGACCAGTAATAGAAATATGACCTCCATCAGTCTGAAAAAAGTTGCTGCATGAATGGCAAACGTCAGATTTGGTGATAGTCGTGTGTTCATGAAGATGTGAGCTGATGGGTTTGATAGGGGTGTGCGGGTCCTAAATGCTAATGCAGATTAAAAACTTCCCCTAAGAGAATACATATCATCAGTTTAGATAAATTAAACAAATTCCTTCACATAGTTGAATTTATGAAATATGTGACCCTGAACTACAAAACCAGTCTTAGGTAGCATGGATATATTTGTAGCAATAACCAAAAATGCATTGTATGGGTCAAAATTATGAATTTTTCTTTTATGCCAAATATCATTAGGATAGTAAGTAATTTTAGGATAATTAGGATTTTGTACATTTCCTACTATAAATAGTAATATGCATTGCTAAGGACTTCATTTGAATGACTTTAAAGGTGATTTTCTCAATATTTAGATTTTTTGCACCCTCAGATTCCAGTTTTTCAAATATTGTATCTCAAATATTGTCATATCTTAACAAACCATACACCAATGGAAAACGTATTCAGCTTTTATTCAGTTCAATTAAAACAAATTACCCTTATGACTGGTTTTGTGATCCAGGGTCACATATGAAATAAATTAAAGGTAATATCTCGCATATTTCTTTACACAGTAGACTTATAAATGAAAAAGAAAAAGCTTACATTTTATTTTAGCACAAAGATATGTACTTACGTTGATTTTGGACATTTCTTAAATTCCTGCTTTATGATAACCCAAGATTTAGTTTAGTTTTTATATAGAAACAATCACAGAAACCTAAAAATCCACCCAAATGTAAATTTTACCCACCTTATTTTTCAACGCGGACGTAAGCCGTTTACTGTGAATGTGTGATACTTCCGGTTCATTTGTCGCTGTAGGGAAATAAGAGAACAAAAACAAAGTGCGGTAAACGGTAAAACTGTTTGTACTACAAACCAGTGTGTTCATGATTAAGATATTACATTAAAGTAATATGGTTAAAACCCACCAGTTTGCAATATTAAGCAGCAAAACGAGCTGTTTTGTAGGCTAGAGCTAAAAATAGCTGGAAGTAAAGGACACCGGAAGCCAGACTCATAAAATTTGCAAAATGGCCGCGTCCACTCTTACGGGAAAAATAAGGCGGATAAAGTTAGATTGTAAAGAAACTGGTTCATTATGACAGTATGGACGGAGAATTGTGTTCCAAACACAACCACTGGATGGCGGCATAATCACGGAAAAGCGCCACACTGACGCCTCTTCAGCTCTGCGAAAGTACAACGACAGTTTAATGTTTACGGCCTGTAAAAACCGTATTAGTCCTGGCAAGTGGATAGTAAAAATAATAATTTATTTATTATTAATTAATAATTTGTATAATAAACAATGTTTTTTTCTGAAATACTGAAGGTATAAATTAATTACAACGTTAATTGTTTGCAACAAAACACAAAACCAGTTATAAAAAAACAGTTATAAGGGTCATTTTTTTAAAATTGAGATTTATACATCATCTGAAAGCTGAATAAACAAGCCTTGCAATGATGTTTGGTTTGTTAGCATAGGACAATATTTGGCTGAGATACAACTTTGAAAATCTGGAATCTGAGGGTGCAAAAAATAAATAAATAAATAAAAATACTGAGAAAATCGGCTTTAAAGTTGTCCAAATAAATTAAAGTTATCAGTAATGCATATTACTAATCAAAAATTAAGTTTTGATATATTTAAGATAGGAAATTTACAAAATATCTTCATGGAACATGATCTTTACTTAATATCCTAATAATTTTTGGCATAAAAGAAAAATCGATCATTTAGACCCATACGACGTACACGATGCTATTGCTACAAATATACTTGTGCTACTTAAGACTGGTTTTGTGGTCCAGGGTCACATATTACCTTAAATATACAATAGAAATGTTTATAGCCTATAAAAATGAAAAATAAAAAATAATTTAAAATAAATAAATAAAAAATTAATATGCGTCATTAAGTTTAAGAACTCTGCAAAGTTTTGTCATGTAGCACGGCAACCTCAACAATTGTTTTTAAACTACACATAAAGAATTATTTGAAACAAGTAGCATTTCATATTTTTCTGAGTTTGTTTTTATTATAAAATACAAAATTCAACTGTACAATGTGAAAGCATACAACAAAACGGCATGGAAAGTGACCATCTGCATACAGTAAAGAACAAAAACTTTTTCCTAGCACTGAATGGTACTTTAAAGGGACAAATGTGATTCAATGAAATTAAATGCATGCATTTAAAATGCAAACATCATTTTTATTTCTCTCTTTGAATGCTTTTTTTGGTCAATAAAGGGTTAGAATTACCAAGAATGTTGTATTAAACCAAAAAAAAAACAGTAATGAATTTGTTTACAAAGATTGTCATCCACAATGATGTGAAAACCACTTTCAGGACCACTTCTCTTCAAGCAGAGTCTGATTAGAAAGCTA
Source organism: Labeo calbasu (assembly GCA_019740295.1). Classification (NCBI taxonomy): domain Eukaryota; kingdom Metazoa; phylum Chordata; class Actinopteri; order Cypriniformes; family Cyprinidae; genus Labeo; species Labeo calbasu. The sequence goes on from JAHKKF010513458.1 coordinate 8,257, forward strand.
AAGGAGATGCAAACAAGTCTCTGAGTGTCTCAGTCCAGCATCATCCTCAGTCTACCACGTCTTCCCTATAGACTGGATGTGTTCCTTCGCTTTCATTCTTAGCGAGGCGATACTTGTGTTTCGTGGGTCTGCCTCTTCTAGTGAAAATTTATCCATAAAGCCTGAGCACTGATACGCTGGTGGAGGAGGGCAAACCGCCCCTATATGGGGCAGAGGGTGGTTGAGCGTGGATGAGCTGAGGAACTGCGGAGGGGTGTAGCTTGCTGGGACTCCCTGCTGAGGAGCGATGAAGCTGGGCAGGGACTGCAGGGGAGAGCTGGAGGAGGTGATCGGTCCGGTTAGCCAGGGCTCTAAAGGCAGGCCACTACCCAGAGACAGAGGACCCGATCTGGGGATGGACAGCATGGAGGACTCCTGCAGCTTGATGGAGCTCACCTCCAGCTTCTCTTGACGTCGCCACTTCGCACGGCGGTTTTGGAACCACACCTGAAATTTGAAAAAGGGAGGATTTAGTTTAGAATGCAAAAGTAACATGTTTAAAAGGTAAATGGTGAAAGAAGATATAGGAAAGTACAGATATAATATTCATAGTTAGCAAAATCTTTTCAAAGAAAGAAAGGAAGAAAGAAAAACCTTTCAAATACACTTTTAAAAAATTTATATATGTAGATATATGTTTAAAGTTTAATTGTATTATATATTTTTTACATATTATAAGTAATATTATATATTACAACATTAACAATTCACAAAAAAACATCCAGATAAACTTGCAAAAAGTTGATATACGCAGATATGTTTAAGATTAAATTGTATTATATTATTTTTTATATATATAAGTAATATTATATATTACAGTATTATAAATTAGTAATTCACGGTTTTTATTTCAGGTACGGTTTTATTTCAGGTACGCTTGCAAAAAGTTGATATAAATAGATATATATTTAAGATTAAATTGTATTATATTAACATATGTAGATATTTATATATAATTGTATTATGTTAAGTTTTTACATATTACAGTATTATAAATTAATAATTCACAAAAAACTTTCAAATACACTTTGATATAAAAAGCTGATATATGTAGATATATGCTTAAAGTTAAATTGTACTATATATTTTTTTTACATATTATAAGTAATATATTGCAGTAGTATTATAAATGAATAATTCACAAAAAAATTCAAATAAACTTGCAAAAAGTTGATTTTTGTAGATATATGTTAATAATATATGTTAATAATATTTTATATATTACATTATTATAAATTAATAATTCACAAAACATTTTTAAATAAACTTGCAAAACGTTGATATATGTAGATATATGATTAAATTGGTTTTTTTCCTTTTTTTTGCATATTATAAGTAATAATAAATATTACAGATTTGTAAATTAATCATCTTTTAAATACTTGCAAAAAAGTTCAAATGTTCATAATTTGCAAAAATCCCACTTGCAACAAAGTTGATATGTAGATATATATATGTATATGTATTTATATATATATATATTTTTTTTTTTTTACATATTACAAGTAATATTATATATTACAATATTATAATTATTTTTGCCAGTTACTAAGTCCGATATCTTAATTTGCTACACATAAGCTTCAGGTATTTCAAAACAAATATATATTAGCCACATTTTATTAGCAGTCACAAAAATTACTAATATTTTACATCGAAATATCATATCTTAATAAAATCAAGAAGAAGAAGGAGGCCAAATCTTTTAAGAAAAAATAGTCCAATGTGAAATCTCTTAGATTATTTCTTTTTAAAATTCATTTTAAATATTTGTAAAGTTTTTAATTGTATTTTTTCTTGAACAAATTTTTGCTATTTCAGTCATTAAATTTTATATATAATTTATAATTCCCAGTTGCTTTAATAATAAATTAAAAAACTGCTTTAATTAATAAAACGAAAATATGATTTCTTTCCCTGAATTTGAAAAGGAAGGGATCAATCACGAATATGTAAAATGAAAGGTAGTGATTATTAAATAAAGTGACCCTTTTGCTAACATGTGTGATTATTATTCTCAAACGCACATGTAAATCCATCATGTGTGTGGTCTATGCTGTGCTCACCTGTACTCGAACCTCCGGCAGGTTGACCTTGAGTGCCAGCTCCTCTCTGCTGTACACGTCAGGATAATGCGACTTCTCAAACGCTCTCTCGAGCTCGTGCAACTGAAAGGTAGTGAACGTGGTCCGGTTCCGCCGGTGCTTTTTCTTGGGATTTTCATCATCCGATAATTTACCACCATCCGCATCCGGTAGATCCGGACTGACCATGACGGCAGATCTACAGACACCTGTATAAAAATAATGCAGTTTTCCTTTATATCTAAATTAAAAATCACGTATTATAATTATTTGCCTTTTCTAACTTAACATGAAAACACTAAAAACTCATTAAACTTTTATTCATTTATTTAACATCGTCATATATTTTGACATCATATCTTTAATTACATTTTAGATTTTTAAAATAAAATATACATTTAACACTTTTTATGTATCTTTTAACCTTGTTTTTATTTTTAAAAAGTTTAAACTTCCATTTACAATTTTAAAAAATAAACAAAAAACTTTTCAATCCACTTTTCAGATTTCATATATACTTCTATATCAGTATTTTAATGTCTATTATGTACTTGTACATACTTATGACTTCAAAAATTAAATTTAGTATGAAGTGCTGCTTAAGACGCTGAAAAATGTCACTTCGCGAAGCTGTTAACTCACCTTCAAAGTTTTTGGAATTACTGGAGTCCTTTTTGGGGGAAGACAAATGCTCAGCGTCTTTGCCCTGCTTCCCGGATCCATAAGAAAACGCCGGGTGGAAGATATTCTCTCCTTTAAATCCCAAAATGGATTCAATGCTGTGGATCCTCGTTTGGGATCCAGGACTGCGAACCAAGCGCGCAGATGGGGAGAGACGCTCTTCCATATCTTGGGACTGAGATCCAACAAGCCTCATCGAAAATTTCGTTTCAGTAAAAGAAAACACTAAGGATTTCCTCCGTTTTCCTATGCAACACACTCTATTTCCAATAGTCCAGGCTGGCCCAGCAGAGGAAGCAACTTTCTCCAGTAGTGGTCCTGCACACACTGAGGATGCAGTGGCCCCCAGGGGCCTTATATGGATCCCCCTCGACCGGGGCTCTATTGTGTGAGTGACATCCCCTTCGACACGTCAAGAAACGTCAGATAGGCCGGAGTGAGGGATGCGGTATTGTCCCTGAGCATTTAACTCCTCCCAGAGATCCTTGTGGGCATAATGGCAGTTTTATAAACCGCCTTACATAAATCTTAAATCATCTTTTACCACTCCAGATGTCTTGATCATGATGGCCTTAGAAATAAGAGGAACTGGGGCTGGGATTACATCTTTGGGTCCGAAAGAGATCAAGATCTCTGCAAGCGCAAATTGCAATTAAAATGTCAGTTTATAAAAATGTTCGCGCCTAAATAGTTACTTATACACTATTGTTATACAAATAAATGACAACATATAGTACAGAAATCTTTTAAAAGCTTTTTCTGACACTGTTTGAAGGACATTCCATGTTAGTTTAATGAAACTACGGTCATCACTCTTCTGAGGAGACGCTAAAATCTCTGTTTGGAAATAAAGGACTTAGAGGACAAAATAAATAAAGAAATGTCGCTACATTTGCCACGTTTGTGAGAATGAATGAGCGACACACGTTATGCCTATTTTCCTATAGCCTGTTTGTTTAATTTTATTGTCTGTTTCGAAAAATAATCGACAAAATGTTTAAAATAAAATAGGATGCTTACTCTTTATATTAAGTAATTCGTTCCAGCTAAATATGAAAATATTACATCAAAGTTTGAAACACATAAAATAAAATTATAATAATGAAATAAAATAAACAGAGCTACAAGTATTTAAACCAAAGATGTTAGCCTAACACTCCGCGATTTACAGTGGTTAGCATTGTAAATGTTGTGCTTAGCTAAAAATGATAGTCGTCTAGGCTAGTCTATATAAATGAAAATAAAATAAGGTTTAGTTTATAATTTTTAAAAGAAAAATAAATGTGACCCTAAGTAGCACGGGTATATTAGCAATAGCTAACAATATGGTTCAAAATGATCGATTTTTCTTTTATGCTAAAACTCATTAGAATATTAAGTAAAGATTTTAAAGTAAGTTCCTACCCTAAATATATCAAAACTTAATTTTTGATTAGTACTATGCATTGCTAAGAGCTTCATTTGGACAACTTTAAAGGCGACTTTCTCAATATTTAGATTTTTTCACCCTCAGATTCCAGATTTTCAAATAGTTGTATCTCGGCTAAATAATGCCCTTTTCTAACAAACCATACATCAATGTAAATCTTATTCATTCCGCTTTCAGCTGAGGTTTTGTGGTCCAGGGTCACAATGTTATTCATAGTCTACAAAACACTACAATGAAATCAGTTAAACTTAACGAACGGAATAGGCTAACTCTAAAACTGGTAGCTTACATTTTTGGTATCGGGAGAATGAAATGATCGTAAGTTTCGGTGGTCAAACATTTAAGAAGCCTAACTAACTAATTACAACGCTAAAAACGATAAAACACCACCAACAAGTACTTTAGGCCTACACTTCGCGCGTCTAGTGGTTTCGGCTATTAGGGGATTTTGTTACATGAACAAAACGCGATCTCAAGCAGCAAGCGCACGACCCCTGAGAGCTAGCCTACAATTGAGGTGCAGTTAATTGGAAGAATTTGCAAACTTCCTCAATATTGAATGGATACGTGTAATTAGCTCCGAACAAAGATTGACAGCAGTCTGATAATCCGCAGGACACACGCTGGTTTGAGGGGATTACACACTTTCCCCCCTCGATCCAAAACAGCACCAAATCCTTTCAACTGCATGGCTTTTCCCTAATTACAACAGATAATGTTGGTATTTCCAGATTTATTCAAAGATACACACACGCACACACTTACTTGAAAACAAAAATACACCCCAAAAAAACAAGACTCTATGCTTTGAATGTTGATTAACGCGTTAAGAATGACTTGTTATTAAAAATTAAATACAATTGAAATTAAAAATAAACAAACATAAACATTTATTTATGTTCAGGTCACATAATGCAAAGGCACAAGATTGTTACTTAGTCTAGTGAAGGCACTTAACTAGTCTCAGACCTGATGATCCTATTAGCAGGTAATCTTTAAAAGTCCTTAAAAGACTTTGTTTTTCAATAAACATGAACTTAGATTCATTTTATATTTATTTTCTCCTGTCTAGTCATATGGTAACTTCAGGCCCACGGATTTAGTTGTTTTCTTGTAAATGTAAAGCTGCATGACATAAAACATTGGTATGGTACGATGTTATGGCAAAGAAAATCTCACAGACATGTACTTGTTTTGATCACAAAATGCAGGACAGACCCACCGTTTTTCAATCATCTGTTTTATTCATGTGTTTAATCTATTTACACATGAGACGTCAATCCTATTCATGCCTATTTGCCTCACTTAATACATAAGACTAACAAATCCTAATGAGCATTACAATATCATAAGTGTTAATACTAGATGGTCTGCTGTCAAAAAATAACAAGAAGAAATAACAGCATCACATTCGTCTCATCCCTTGTGCAAAAAAGCAGGAGGGGGATTTAAATAGAACTTCTCCACCTCAGGTTCAAGTTATATGTTTGTTAGATATATTTACAGATAAATATTGCAACAAATACGCAAAGAAAAAAAAAGGAAAAGTAGGGAATAGACTACAACATAATTTATTTAAACAACACATACAAAAGAAAAAGTCCAACAGTGAAAGTGGGGGCTAAACAAGAGAAGCCGAAGCCAAAAAGCTGATCTAGAATCAGATTTTGGGACAAAAAAACTTGGGTTACTTCTTCTGCCTTTAAAAGAAATTTCATCTGAAGACATGTCAGAAAAAGTCACCTAAGTTTTCTGAAACTGTGCTTTATCAAAAGCCCTGGTTTGTAGAAATATGTGAATTTGTTAACCCCCTACATGACAGAACACTTCTCCTCAGCCTTGGACTTCATCTCTGTCAATGTAGCACTGGCTTTCTCTTTTAACTGATCCATGTCCATGTTCTGTAAGTTCTGCATCTGCCCCAGGATGGAGTCCTTCTCCTCTTCCTCCGTGGCGTCTTCATCCACCATCTTCAGCAGCTCCTCGGGAACGTCCACGTCGTCTCCTGCCATCTGGATCATGTTCTCGTCCTGCTCACTCTGAGGGGTAAATACATGCCATGTTATTTTCAAACACAGTTCCACCAATATTCATAAATGCTAAAAACAATGTGGACCAGTGCTGCGTTGCACAGTTATTTTAAACATCCTGACCAATGTTGACTTTGGGGTGGATTACATATTAAATACCCAACATTAAAGGAACACTCCACTTTTTTTGAAAATAGGCTAGTTTAACTCCCCTAGAGTTAAACAGTTGAGTTTTACTGTTTTCAAATCCATTCAGCCGATCTCCAGGTCTGGCGGTAGCACTTTTAGCATAGCTTAGCACAGATCATTGAATCTGATTAGACCGTTAGCATCTCGCTCAAAAATGACCATAGAGTTTTGATATTTCGATATAGTTAAACTCAACAGTTTAACTCTAGGGGAGTTGGACAATGAGCCTATTTTAAAAAAAAAAGTGGAGTGTTCCTTTAAGACTCTACTATCTGTTGTCTTTTTGAATTATTGCATCACATTAAAGTCAGTGTTAATCAATATTAGGTAAGTGTTCTGAGTTTGTCACGCCACGGAAAAACATTATTAACCACCCAATCAAATTTGAATAATAAAAAAAAACGCCAAGTAAATAAGATATTAAAATCTTGAAAAAAATAAGCAGTATTCTCTGCTCTCAAATACTGGCGGTTCAAAATCACGCCCACTTGCGGGAAAGCACCCGCCTCAAACCACGCCCACTCGCAGGAAAGCTGCCGCCTTAAACCACACCCACTCACTGGAAAGCTGCCGCCTTAAATCACGCCCACTCGCAGGAAAGCTGCCGCCTTAAACCACGCCCACTCACTGGATTCACACTGGAGACATGATTTTAGGCCTGCCCAAAAAACTCTGAACATAGAAATGGTGAAAACTGTTTAATGGTTTAACTCCACAATTCAGTACTACATATTTCACAGTCTTTATAATGTGTTTTCAGCAATACATTTCTTACATTTATCATTTTTAACATTTAGAAGCAATTCTCTGAATTGCCTTTACATGGACTTTAAGATTTAGATTTGAGAGAGAGAATAAAGCTGTGGAAAGGCGAACAGATGTTGAGGAAAGCCAATATAGCTGGAGGCTTGCGCAGACCTCAGTTCACTCTCTTAATCTGGTTATCTTATTTATTGAAAGTACCAAGAACTCAGAGCAAAACAAAGCATCCGAATAGAAGAAAATGCACTTGTTTATTTGTGTGTTTGTGGGAGCCACGTGCAAATTAGAAATACTAGAGATGGTTTCAACGAATTATTTTAATATTAAAATGGTTTCTGAAGGATTATGCGACACTAAAACCTGGAATAATGGCTACTATTCATCGACATTTGTCATCACAGGAATAAATTACATTTTAAAGTACATTAAAATAGAAAATAGTCATTTAAAATGGTAAAATATTGTAAAATATTATAAATAAATGAATTTTAATCAATTACATTTTATTTTAGAAAATATCTAGACTTTGTGAGCATAGGAGACTTTTAAAAAATATTAAAAAATGTACAAACTGCAAATTTGAATGGTAGTGTAACTGTAATCTTAATCATGATGAAAAAAGTTAATGTCAGATGCCAACTAAAGAACATTTCCTTATTAAAATAGATTCTTTTAGCAAAGGAGGGAGTAGCAAAATGGCTCTTACTTTAGGAAGTCTGTATTTTTCTCGTAGACAAACCCTCAGAGTCGCCCTCTCTGCTTTCTTGTGCAAGAAGTCTGCATCTCTTTCCATTCTGTGGATCAGAAATGTTTTGAAAACACATTATCACGTGTTAAGAAAAACACAGCATATTAATTTAGTTTCTAAAAAAAATCGATGTAATACAGTGGGTACCAATCTGGGGATTTTCATGTCAAAAAAAAAAAAAACATACCAACGTAAACATGTATAATTCAGTGGAAAACATGCATTGCACAAACAGTCTGTTTTAAAATCCATGCGTGACAAAACACTGTAGCAGTAAAATAAAATGACCTCCGGGGTTTTAGCTCTACAGCTTAATTCCAGATAAAGAGCTTCAGGATGCTTACGGCATTGTTCAGGCAGTGCTATGGCTACACTTGAGGCAAAGCTCTTAGTTAGTTTACCAGCAACAACTAGATAATATCCTGTGGATGTCTGTTCTGAAGCAACACAAAGATCTTCAGATGTTTAGATGTAATCTCACAGCAAACATGTATGTTTATTGTATGAATCATCTGTTTCTAAGCTAGGCATATTTCTACTTAAGTGAGCCTGTTGATATGAATTTTTATCTCATCTCACTTGAACATGACAATATCAAATCGTGGGATTAAACAAATAGTTCCAATCATGCTTCAAATGCTTTTTTGTTTAGTTTTACAGGTAAAAACACTCTTAAAATAAAGGTTCAAAAAGGTTCACAATAAATCTTTCAGTGAATAGTTCCAATAAGAACCATTTGAGGAACATTTAAAAAAAAATCTAAAGAACGTTTTTTGGAATATAAAGAACCTTTCTGCATTTAAACGGCTCAATGGATGTTCAAGGTTCTTCATGGAACCAGTGATGTCAATAAAACCTTTATTTTTATTCAAAATGTATTTGCATATGTACTATTTAGTATATATGCGAATGTTTGTATGACCGGAATGAATGCCGTCATTGCATGTGTTAATCTGGTTATGTAATCATGTTCCCTGTTTATGCGCACCACTGAATTAAAAACACTGTGAATTTCAGAAAATCACAGGTAACTCAGTTAAATTAGACCTCAGATGTTACATAACAGCAGTCGTAATTCATAAATAAGTCATAAACATATATCAGCTGGGGTTTTTTGACAGTAAATAAAATTGCTGGCGACTATGGCCTGGATGGAAAGATAGACAAATAAATAAATAATAAATAAATTCAGATTTTACATATGCAAAGGTCTAACATTTTCCAATACTTTCATGACTCTCTCTACCATGATTGCTTCTAAAAATAGCATTATCCAGATCAACAAGGCCAGGATAACCCTCGCTAAGCTCTGCTCTTAGGACTGAGTAGCAGCTAGCACCTGACGCTTACTTTCTGATACCAACATGGGGTCTGTTCATCTTTAATCACTGACATTATCATCTTTTTTACACCCGAAACAGTTAAGGTGCAGGTGTTTGCATGAATACATCATCATGGAGAATATCAGATGCCTTTAAGATTAAGTTTGCATCATGCTGTTGCTCTGATCTCTGCAGCTCTTTTGCAATGGACAGTTGCAGTTTTTATTTTAATTACAGCATTTCTGTGACGCACAGTCAGCTTTTTATGATGAATTGAACTGTTAACAGTTGAGATTAACAATGCATTAATCTCACTAAGAGCAGCGCTATCTCCACAGAAGTTAATATGCATGGCATAGATTCTCTGTGTACTTTGTCAAGGTCATTAAATGCTAACTTCAGATTGCAAGCACAAACAGGGCCTGAGGGGCCCAAACTTTACTTACTTCTCCTCCACTAGCTGTTTCTGGTACTCCTCATATTCTTCTCTAGTCATGCCGGCGGCCGCTGCTGGGTCCTTGGGGGTTTCCTCCTCAGCCTTTTCCTCTCCTCCTCCCAGTCCCATTCCCTTCAGTGGGTTCCCCACCATACTTTTGATTAAAAACGCCATTTTTTTACCCCGTTGGAGTCTCTAGCTTCGTCAAATTGTGATTTCCTGAAATCTTTTGATGAAAGTCCTTAGAGAAGTCCCTCAGATGGATTGTTGGTGGTCTAATTGGAGCTATGCTAACCGACCTGCCTGTCTGTTATCAAGGACGCACTGTTGACTAGTAATGGCGGCCAGAAAAAAAGAAAAAAACGTTTATGCTGCAGCCATAATCTGGATTAAGATGCGGCCATCCACACTGAGAGGCAGATGGCTGTGGCTTTCTCTTCTCCACACTATAAAAGTGAAAGAACTCAATGCATTTATCAATCAAAAGCTCTAATCTGAAGAAAAATAGTAGACAACAATCAGAGAGAAAACTTGAAAACTATAAATTCTGTGATTTGCAGAGTAGGTCAGCCTCCGCTGCTGACGTCATGTTTTCGCATCCACCCACTGACTGCTAATCACATTACTTAATGAGGGACTGACCAATGCATCACAACCGGTTACTAGATTTACCCATATATACCCCTTGTGAGCCCAGAGAAGCAAAGATACTAGATACAGCACAGAACTACGAATTTGTACACTGTAGTTAGCTGAAAACACCCATGCAGTTCTTCAATTCTTCAATTTCGAGAAAAACTGATAATGCCCTGGTGAAAAAAACAGCATGCTGGTAGGTATGTTTTAATGCTGGGATGCTGGTTAGGTAGGTTTTGATGCTGGTTTACGATGGTCCTTAGCCGGTCCATCAACCAGCTAAGAACCAACATAAACCAGCAAAGGACCATCTTAAACCAGCATCAACCTACCTAACCAGCATCCCAGCATCAAAACCTACTTACCAGCATATGTTGTTTTTTTCAACAGGGTGGTTATAAGAAATAAAATACAGAAAAACTTCACTTACCACAGATTTTTGGTGGATTAAAAGAGTTAGCTAGTTGCCAAATGTGAACAGACTGGTGTTCAGGTGGTCTAGCTGTTCTCCTTGCCTGGCAAAGACGGTGTTTGGTTGATTTAGCTGGTCAGTGAGCTAATCTTCCAGGCTGACTAGCTAATAAGTGATCACCTTTCTCAACTCGTTAAACTTGTCCATCCTGGTAGCCAGTTAAAATCAGCAAACCTCCTTAGACTGTTTTTAGCTGTGTTTACCACATCTTGTTAGATTTTATTAGCTTATTAGCCTTATTAGCACTGTTCAAACAAGGAACAACTCAAGCAGTTCAGCCATAGGCGTAATTTACGGGTGGGACGGGTGGGTCATGTCACTTTTTGCCAGGGTCGATACTGTCCCCACCACTTTTTTGAGATTAAATCATGCTGAACGTTCGTTGCGATCTTATTCGTAACGGAACATAATGTGGCTCGTGCTCAGTGTTCACACGCCAGCGCTTTAATCTATGGCTTAATGATGTTGCAAAGACTATCTATTCATTCTGGTAAAAAAAAATACACACAAATGTGTCCCTCCTCTTGATATAGGATATTATATTTCATTTTAATAAGGGGGATAAAAAATTATGCGTGGGCGGATTAGAAGCCAAAACCTCTTACACGCCTGACGAAAAATCTACCACAAGACTGTTTGGGAATACAAATATTTTGTGCGTATCTACGTATTTATTCACTGACATTGATTATCTCACGGCTATCAAAGACGTATTATTATTATAGTACATGTAAGAATTAAACTATTACAAATTTGTTCTGTGTCAATACATTAACCGCACCCGCCCTCCAAAACACACACTCCTGTCCCACCCACTTTTTGAAACAAAGTCAGCCCTTAAATGGATAGTTCACCCAAAAATGAAAATTCTGTCATAAATTACTCACCCTTATGTTGTTCCAAACCCGTAAGACCTTTGTTCATCTTCGGAACACAAATGAAGATATTTTTGATGAAATACGAGAGTTTTCTGACCCTGCACAGACAGCAATGCAACTGACAAGTTCAAGGCCCAGAAAGGTAGTAAAACAATCCATGACATCAGTTGTTCAACTTTATTTTTTGAAGCTTCCTTTTTCTGTGGCTGTCTATGTAGGGTCAGAAAACTCTCAGATATCATCAAAAATATCTTAATTTGTGTTCTGAAGATGAACGAAGGTCTTGCGGATTTGGAACGTCAGGAGGGTGAGAGATCATACACAAAATGCATATTATTTTGGATTTATTACTGACCTGAATAAGATATTTAACATAAAAGACATTTACATATAGTCCACAAGAGAAAATAGTTGAATTTATAAAAATGACCCTGTTTACATACACTTGATTCTTAATAGTGTTGATCCACAACTGTTTTTTTTTGGTTTAGGGACAGTTGTCCCTTGTTTGTCCTGAACAGTTAAAGTGCCTGCTGTTCTTCAGAAAAATCCTTCAGGTCCCACAAATTCTTTGGGTTTTCAGCATTTTTGTGTATTTGAACCATTTCCAACAATGACTGTATGATTTTGAAATCCATCTTTTCACACTGAGGACAACTGAGGGACTCATATGCAACTATTACAGAAGGTTCAAGTGCTCACTGATGCTTCAGAAGGAAAAACGATGCATTAACTTTTGATCAGAATGAAAACGTAAAAAAAGTAAATTTTTCTAATTTTGCCTAAATATCATATTTTATTCATTCAGTACTGCCCTTCAGAAGCTACTGAAGATGCTTACATGCTTCCCAGAAGACAAAATAAGTTAAATTTACCCTGATCTTCAAATTCCAAAAGTTTTCACCCCCCACCTCTTAATGCATCATGTTTCCTTCTGAAGCGTCAGTGAGTGTTTGAACCCTCTGTAATAGTTGCATATGAGTCCCTCAGTTGTCCGCAGTGTAAAAAGATGGATCTCAAAATCATACAGTCATTGTCGGAAAGATTTCAAATACACAAATGCTGAAAAACCAAAGAAATTGTGGGATCTGAAGGATTTTTTTTACCGTTCAGGACAAACAAGGGACTCACGAACAATCATCACTAAACAAAAACACAGGTAAACGTTTGAACGGGGTCATTTTTTATAAATTCAACTATTATTTTCTCTTGTGGACTATATGTAAATGTCTTTTATGTGAAATATCTTATGTCAGTACTAAATAAAAAACAACATACATTTTGTATGATCTTGATGATACTTCTACATGTATGTAACCTTTTGACCTCAACTGTATATTTTTATCAATAAGAAAATTCTAATTCTAATTTAATTTATTTAAAGAAAGAGCAATTTGGTCAGTGAACCACTGTTTAATCAAAAAACAAAAGCAATTTTTCCCCCTTCTGTACTGAAACAGTACCAAACCGTGACGTCAAAGCTGAGGTATGAACCAAACCGCCATGTTTGTATACCGTAACACCCCATATACAATACACACTACAAAACACATACTAAGCATCTTCAATCCTTCTAACTCCCATGACCCTTGTAAATAAGCTCTGACTACTGAAAAGTCTAATTTTATTTCATTGTTTGCAGTTGACATGTTTTAAGGCGATTATATCCCTTTTGTGGTAAAAGCATCTTAAAACAACCCAAGGTGGTGTACATACGAACTTGTGTTCTTACGAACTCCCATGACCCGTGTAAAAACATAATTACCAAAAGGTCTCATTTTATTATTCGCAGTTCACAAGTACCTCAGGTCAATTCATATTGTAGTTTGACTATTATCTGACAAAACAACTCTCGTTTTGTGAGGCGATTATCTCCTATTAAAGCTCTGACACGGTCTGACAATGCCTGTCCAAGGTGAAGACACTTACAGCAATAAGGACATCATTGTGTCCCCACATTATGGGTCTGTTGGAAACATAAATATGTCGAAAACTATTATTCCTGAAAGGAAGGTCATTTTATGAGTGAATTGTTGTGGATAAAGTTCTTAAAACGTGAATTTACATCAGGTGACAATATGGTTGCCTTGAAAGGGCACAACTACTATTCATACAGGAAGTGCAATGAAATGAGTCACAGCAACAAATGTAAATAAGATAACCTAATAAGAATAAATTAAACCAAAGTGTACTAAAGTGATAAAATGTAGTGGAGACCATTTGAAATGATTCACAACTGCATGTCCTGTTAGGGGCCAGTGAGCTCGTGCTGGATTGATCGCACAGCATGGTGGGATGGAGTGACAGATGTGCTAAACGTACACGACACGTCTCTGTGTAATCCCCTGAAAAGAGAGAGGAGGGGTGGGGGAGAGAGCGAGAGTATGCAATCAAGCCATAGAGCAGTAATTGAGAGCGAAGAGAGACAGAGGGAGGGAACGGCTGGTGGATTATCAGCGCTAAGAATCATCAGAGCAATACTCTAACGCTAGTAACGAGGACACTGGCGGCCTGTAGCATCTAAAGAGTCGTTCTGATCGTAGCTGTGGTAACTTCCTGTGTCATGGATCATAAATATAGCACACAAACCAGGCAAACTAAAAGATGTAACAAAGGATTTGAGGATTAGTTAATGTTGCACTATTTGACACACCTGCAGGCATGTCAGGATGCTCAAATAATAAATAAAATAAAATAAAATAAAATAAAATAAAAATTTCCCAAAACAAAACATTTATCCCAACAATATTTGTATTTTTATTTCCCAAAATAAAATAAAATAAAATAATTTTTATGGATTGAAATCATATATTTTTCTTTCAGTACAGAGAAACAGAGAAAAATAAAATTTCATTAAAAAAAAAAAAATGACATAAAAATAAAATAAAAACCTGTATTTTAACATTTCCCAAAATAAAAAAATAAATTAAATTAAATTAAAATCTTTATTTTTAAAATTTCCCAAAATATAATATAATATAATATAATATAATATAATATAATATAATATAATATAATATTCAATATTTTTAACATTGCCCAAAACAAAACATTTATCAGTTAAAAAATAAATGGACATTTTGTTTTTTATGGATTTCTATGGACTGAAATCCTATATTTTCCTTTCAGTACAGAGAAACGCAGTAAAAAATTAAATTAAATTAAATTAAATTAAATTAAATTAAATTAAATTAAATTAAATTAAAATCAGTATTTTTAACTGGCCTGTTTTTTCAAAACATTCTGGATTGCAATTACATTTTTCTTTCCTTACAGAGAAATTGAGACCAAAATAAATAAATTAAATAAAGTTAAATAAAATAATGAACAAATAAATAAATAAATAAATAGATAATAATAATAATAAAAATAAAATTATATATATATATATATTTATTTTTTTTAATTAATTAAGCTTACATAATGAAATTAATAAAGCCTGTATTTTTCAAAACATTCCGAACTGCAGTCGCTTCTGCTCTTTCACCGTTGACTGACATCCTTTAAACCAACATGCAATCAGTTGTTTGTGATGACCGGAGCTGAATAAAGGTGGAGAAAGTGTGTTAAAGCCCTCTGTCTCTGATCTAATCCCTAACGATGGCCCGGGTCATAGAAGCTTCCATAGAGCAGCGCTGAGGCTCACGGCTGGGGTCCTTACATAATCCCCCACATGAGGTCGGCCCTGTCAGACACACTTACATCTGCATCCAGGAGCTCAAAGCCTCCAGCCGCACTTCTGCTACTCATTTACAGTGTGAAATGACAATTATATTACCATATACTCTTAGCGCATTTTATATATAAATATTTCAATAAAAACGAGACAACACGAAAAGTCATTGGATTTGTGTTTTATGTAAATTGTTTGAGAAGAAAAACATTTTTGTTTTTTTAAAGATTCAAAATACACATTCACAACTTTAGGTTCTCGCTTTGACCAATACAATAAAGCTTTAACACTTTTTAAGGAAAAATCTGCCGTATTGTAGTGGTTTACCAAAGGGAATGTGTTAAAATACTTGATCCTATTGCAATTACGTTTTTACCACAGTTCAGAACATTCCTGGGAAAGTCATTGAGTTTATGAAATGATTCCTGGACCAATATTGAACAGTAAATATAATGTCAGACCTCTTAAGAATATATTACATCGTATTCAGGAATCGTCCATTGCAAATGCCACACACACTTGGAAAAGAGCAGTCATTCATTCCTGTACAACTCTGATCAAATTAAAAATTAAGAATTAAAAAAAAAAAAAAAAAAAAAAAAAAAAAATCTCAAACAAAATACTTTAGTTTTCAAGTATAATAATTTACAGTTTGCAAACAGAAAACAAACAAACTGGTAATTAACAAAAATGGACAATTTACATGTTGTGCTGTGTTTACCAAGAGCTACCAGTCATCAAAAAAACTTCTTAGCTGCTGCTTCCTGCTGACTCCTAGAAGTAGAAAAAAAGAAAAATTAAAAACACTAAGCAATTTATGACCCTCTATTTTACAAACTTTGAACATAACATATATATTACTACATCTCTCTCTTAAAAAGCTTGACTGCAACATAAAAATACACTCACTTGTACATAACGTAGCCGAAGAAGAGGAGGGATTGAATGACGATGAAGATCACAAAGTGTGTGGTGGAGAGGCAGGTGGGTAAAGCAGGAAGTTCAGGACATTTCACCTTCTCTGCAGGATTCTAAGGATGGTGAACAAAAAAGGGGGTTATCGACTTTTTTTTCCCCTTAAAAAAAAAACAAACAAAAACAACAAAAAAAAAGGGAGAAACCACATGTAGGAGTGAAGGGGGGGATTGGTAAATGACAAGACATTCTATTAGGTAATGTATGAAATATTAATGTATTATAACATAATATAATATAATATAATATAACATAATATAATATAATATAATATAATATAATA
>JAHKKF010513459.1:2370-12578 GCA_019740295.1 Labeo calbasu
AGAACAGAGTTTATATCTCGCAATTCTGACCTTTTTGAGTTTATATCCCGCAAATGTGACTTCATAACTCGCAGTTGTATGTTTATATCTCACAGTTCTGAGAAGTCAGAATTGCTAGATGTAAACTCAAAATTGTGAGATAAAAAGACCTTTTTTTATTCAGTGGCGGAATAAAGAATCAGACAGCTTTCATAGTTGTCTGAATAATGTCTGGTTTGACTATAAGTCAGTTTGTGTTTGTATCTGTCATGTGTCCTCAATCTGGCAACCCAAATGTCGGGTTTGAGGAAGAGAGGGCAGGAAAAACAACAAATATCTCCAATATTTTGAATTTCAACTGCTTTACCCATTTTAACCACAAGCTGTCAATATTACATACTGCACCTTTTTTTGCAAAGAAGTCCTTGGATGGAAACCTGGCTAACATCTCCAAGTGTGCTCAGATATTAAAGTCTGCTATCCATTTCATTACCAGCTCCAAAATTCCTAATCAAGTTCTTCCTATTCACATAAATTGAACTTGAGCTGTCATAGAAACTCTTTTGGCTTTCTAAAACAAAGATGTGTTTCATATCTCTGACTGTTTTAATTTAAAAAACAAACAGCAGTCTGCAGCTGTCTAATTGTTGCGTGCCATTATACTGGCTGCATGCTGATAAGATGAATGCCGATCTATCTCATTCTATCATTCACACACCTCAGTGTATCCGCTTGCTTAAAATCATCAAATAAGCTGACGGCCAGCTGGCACCAAACATGCAGATGAGGAACGGGTGAAAGTTCAGAACAAACAGGGGTCAACAGATTGAAACTGCTTCTCGGTCAGCAGCGGGGCAAATCCAACAGATGGGTCTCTTTCTATCACACCACACACACCTGCAAAGTGCACTGAGTCAAATTTGACATCCATGTAGTCAGTCTGAGTCATTGCCTAGCAGTGCCAGCTGCTCAGACACAATGAGCTTGGGTGCTCATGCAGGCAATAGGAGCTTGAATCTGGCTAACTGCAACATGGCTGGTTGTTAGAGCATTTCTACATGTTGACAGATTAAAATGAGCATCAACAGTTCGACTGAATCAAGAATCATTTAAAAAAAATTATTTATTGACAATGCATCAGTGTGAACAAATTAGGTATTTTGAAATCTGGAATGGAAAGAAGTGTATAGGCACAGATGTCCACAATGTTCATACACACATGCACAAACTTGCCCTGTCACTCCACACCCACAAAACCAAAACACTTACACACTCCACCAAAGAACATCAACATCTACTGTAATTCATAGTCAAGCAAAAATACTCACCACCCATCAACACCCAGATAAATTACACATGCTCACAGAACAGTGCTCCATCAACACGATTTCCTTCACTTATGAACAAATGGAATGATCCAATCAGGGTGGGATGATGGGCGGGTTTGGGCAAGTCTGACCCTCCTAATTAAATTAATTATCCGTAGTTAAGTTTAACCCTATCAGCATTCACTGTAACATTTGTAAAAACTCTTTGAGCAGTAAAGT
Source organism: Labeo calbasu (assembly GCA_019740295.1). Classification (NCBI taxonomy): domain Eukaryota; kingdom Metazoa; phylum Chordata; class Actinopteri; order Cypriniformes; family Cyprinidae; genus Labeo; species Labeo calbasu. The sequence goes on from JAHKKF010513459.1 coordinate 3,897, forward strand.
TGTTTAAATTGTCCTTGTAACAGTGGAACTATTTTTGAGAAGTGAACTTGAACTGGTTATGCATTATAAGTACTATGGATAGAGTTTCACTCCAAATAAAAACTAAAATAAAATAAAATTAGAAAAAATATAAAATAAAATAAAATAAAAGGCCATTAAGAAGACATCCACAATGGCACAATTACCAATGGGAATCTGCAGATTAAATGTAATGAATAAAATAAAAAAATAAATGAAATGAAATGAAATTAAATTAAATAATATAATTAGAAAAGATAAAATATAAAACAAAATAAAATAAATAAAATAATAGGCCATTAAGAAGATGTCCACAATGGCATAGTTACAGTATCCCACGCGAATAAAACAAAATAAAATAAAATAAAATAAAATAAAATAAAAGGCCATTAAGAAGGCGTCCTCAATGGCATAATTATTAGTGGAAATCTGTGGATTAAATGAACCATCTCAACAAAGTAAATAAATATAAAATAAAATAAAATAAAATAATAGGCCATTAAGAAGACATCCACATTGGCATAATTACCAGTGGGAATCTGCGGATTAAATGTCCCATCTAAATAAAAAATTAATTAATTAATTAAAATAAAATAAAATAAAATAACAGGCCATTAAGAAAACGTCCACAATGGCACAATTACAGTGGCAATCTGTGGATTAAATGTCCCAGTAAAATAAAATAAAATAAATTTGAACTTTGCTTCAAACATTCAATGCACATTGGTGTCCAATTGTACAGAAGATTAATGTTAAAATTCAGTTAAGCCAACAATAAAACACTACAAAAAAAAATATATGTGATACCTTTCAGTGCTGAATAATGTGTATAATCAAAAATATTTTTTTACAATATTATAAACAATAAATAATCTGAAAATAAAAAAATCCAAAATAAAATAATATAAAATAGTACCTAAAATAAAACCTCATATTTTGTCATTCAATAAATATAAAACCTTTAGAACTTGCTTCAAACATTAAGAATACACAATGATGTTTACTCTAATCTGTATAACAATGCATCAGCTTATCTTTGAGTGCTGAATGAGGTGTATAATCAACGTATCTCTTATTCTGTCTGCCTTCTTTTTTCACTGAACGTACTGCAATGTATTTAGGGATTGTTTAGTACAAATGTAGTCTATAGAAGGCATTTCAGAAGACAGAATAATCACGCTGTCTACCTTTCTGAACAGGCTTTTGTGTTGTAAGTGCACCTGCGACGCCTTAAAACGCTTCCACTGTGTGATTCACACACTTGATACAATCGGGCCCGTACCCAACGCCGAGCGCTACGCGTTCAGACAAACAAACACGCGCATTCGCTCAGCATGAGACAAGCATCTCCATAGACAACTGAAGAGGATTAAATGAGTTTCCTCAGGGCTGGAAAACTGTCTAATGGCTTTCATAGCAGTCTTAAAGCGAGAGAGCGTCCTACACTTCCGCATCAGAGACAGAAAACACGGAGAGACAAGCGTTCGCCATCAATCTCCTGCGAGAGCATCATTAACGCCGTATCAGCAACACGCATCTTTGAATTCGTCGTGATGAATACACCAGGCGCTTTGTTTTTATGACATCCTCCCTTGTTTGCCGTCGCCCACGTGCCACGCAAACCTACTCTAATCGCGCAGGCAGTAGAGACAAATTACGACCCCGGCGGATAATGAATGCGCGACCTCTGCTCCGCCAGAGGTCTCGGTGCGCGAATGCGCGCGGCTTAGAGCACGAACACGTGCGCATGCACGCATCCAGGGCTTGATTCTCAAGCAGACATGCATTTGCTGCCATTAAGGTCTTAATTATGGGCTCTATTGAAAAATTACGCAGTAAACACACACACTCGCATTCACACATAGACCGAACAGATAGGGGTTGCTGGCAAAAGGACCTACGTGAGCAGACTATCAATGTGGTTCGAGTTGTGTCCATCTTTAATTAGTGTGTGCGTGTGAGTCACAGTGACGTGCACACAAGCTGGGCAGACCTTGACCTGTACTCTTCAGCAACATCACAGATATATATATATATATATATATATATATATATATATTTATATAGAGAATTACACATCATTATCTTTAATTCAGTTATGGAACAAACTGCATCTGAGGTGAGATGTTAATTCTCATTAGACCAAAACTGCTTACACACACACACATTCAGCGATTATCAAAACACATCTGCATTATACACACTGCTATTGTTCATAGTTATAATTAGTGATCTGAACAAACCACTAACACTGAGTAGGCTAATTAACTTCGGTGTGTAACTCGTTCTGTGCCGTTTGCGATACTTCAAATGAAGTGATACTTTTCTGAGCAATTAGACTTGATTTTCAACTGTTAGATGATAAAATATGCCAAAAAAAACTAAAGAAGTAAATAGCACACTGAAGAAGGAAATAGCACAGAATTACTTAAATGCAGTCTTCAGGACTGACTGTCAAGTGATTATTTCATCTGTTTCTTCAATATATGGTGTATCTATATTAGTTAAGTTATATGATTTAAGTAACTTAAACGAGAAGTCCACTTCCAGAACAACAATTCACAAATAATTTACTCACCCCCTTTTCATCCAAGATGTTCATCTCTTTCTGTCTTAAGTCGTATAAAAATTATGGTTTTTGAGGAAAACATTTCAGGATTTTTCTTCATATAATGGACTTCAATCGTGCAGATTTTGAACTTCCAAAATGTAGTTTAAATGCAGCTTCAAAAGGCTCTAAACGATCCCAGCCGAGGAAGAAGGGTCTTATCTAGCGAAACGATCTGTTAATTTTTTTGGAAAAATAAACATTTGTATACTTTTTAAGCACAAAAGCTTGTGTAGCACAGGCTCTGGGAAGTACGTTCACGACACTACGTACTATTGAATCACGTTGAAAGGTCACGCGGAACTACAGACCCAGTGTTTACAAAGCGAACGTGCAAAGACTAACAAAGTCAAACGTTGTTTACAAACAAAAAACTACAACGATGTCGGACAATTCTGAAGTTGTTTTTCGCCATTCTCTACCTTTTTGATCCGGAGTACACAGACGATGAACTTAAACGTGATTTGTAGTAGTGATGGGAAGTTCGGATCACTTTACCGACTCAGATCTTTGAGTCTCGTTCAGCAAAATAAACGAATCTTTTCTTCGAGTCATTTCGTTCATTTTAGCAAAATATAATTAAAATGTTACGTGTCACTTCCCTAACACATCTACTGCTTACATAAACGTTAATCACACTACATACAAGACAAAACTGTAATGCTATAAGAAACGGAAAAGATTAATTCATTGTTTACCTGAGTCTTTAGTCTATGATTAGCTCACCTCTTATCTGACAAGTTTTCGAGTCATTCGTTCATCACGTGACAGCCCCATAAGATAAACTAATGACTCGAAAAACCTGAAGACTCGAAACAGGTGAACTAATTCCAGTACAGATCCTAATAGGATGTTGCGTATGCGCGACTGAACGAACCACTCCCGAGACGACTCATTCTTCCCGAGTCACATTAAAGATCCGTTCAAAATGAACGAATCATTCAAGAACGCGCATCCCAGAGCCTGTGCTACACAAGCTTTTGTGGTTAAAAAGTATAAAAAATTTATTTTTCGAAAAAAATGACCAATCGTTTCGCTAGGTAAGACCATTCTTCCTCGGCTGGGATCGTTTAGAGCCTTTTGAAGCTGCATTTAAACTACATTTTGGAAGTTCAAAATCCTAAAAAGTGTTTTCCTCAAAAACCATAAGTTCTTCACGACTGAAGACAGAAAGTTATGAACATCTTGGATGACAGGGGGGTGAGTCAATTATTTGTAAATTGTTGTTCTGGAAGTGGACTTCTCCCTTAATGAAAGTAAAAGTGTACACTAACATTTAAAATTTGGGGTTATGTTAGCTGAAAATTTAAATCCAATTCTGCTCCATTCCATTCCATACAATAAAATAAAATAAAAATTGTATTTATATTACAAATATTAATAAAGAATAAATAAAAATAATAATATAAAATAGAAACTACAATGATAAAAACATATATTTTGTATTGTAATAAAAAATATGACACCTTTAGATCTCGTTTCAAACATTAAAAATACACAACGGTGTCCAACTGTACAGAAGATTGATGTTGAAATTCTGATATGCAAACAATCAAATACTATAAAATGTATAAAAAATACATAAGCTATACTTTTCAGTGCTGAATGATGTGTATAATCAACAAAATAAAATAAAATAAATTTATAGTATATCTATATTAGTTAGGTTACTTGACTTAAGTATCTCAATTACAGTAAAAATGTACACTACCATTTAAAATTTAGGGTTAGAAAGTAAGAAATTAAATCTTTTATTTAGGAAGGATTGAATGTGAGAGTTAAAACTCTGCTTTAGTGTTATGAAAGATTACTATTTTAAATAACTGCTGTTCTTTTGAACTTTTTGGTTCATCAAAAAATCCTGAAGAAAAAAAATGGGTCACGGTTATTTGAGCCCAAAATTTAAATCAAATTCCATTCCATAAAAAAAAATTAAAATGTAAAATGTAACATTAATTTATATTATAAATATTAATAAATAATAAATAAAAACAAAATAATATAAAACAGAAACTACAATGACAAAATGTATTTTGTATTGTAATAAAAAATATGACACCTTTAGATCTTGCTTTATACATAAAGAATACACAATGGTGTCCAATTGTACAAAGGATTAATGTTAAAATTCTGATAAGCAAACAATAAAATCATTTTAATCAAATACACGTAGCCTTGATGAGCTAAAGAGACTCCAAACCTTTGAACAGTGCATTTTACTGATTAATCCTAATATGGAAACATCTGATTTTAAATCACATATTCTTTTTTTTACTAAACAGAGTTGAGTTACAAATGCCTGGGTAATAAAAAACAGGATAATATTACATGCTATAGATGACAAGCATGGCTCATTTTCTTCAGAGTTTTAATTTTGCTGCTTTCTTTTGAATGAAAATGTATGCATTCATTCCTGTAGCTCCAATAGCACTAGAAATGTCAAAGTTGAAGGTTTGATTACCAAAGAATGCATGCACTGATAAAATGCAGAGCTTGAACGCACTATACTTTAGATAAAAGCATCATCCAAATGCATTTATGTATACATCTACTCAATGGCCGTCTTTTCATTTGACAGATGTTTACCCAAACATGACTATTAAAATAGAAGATGCTTTCCAGATGATGCAACTGTCATTTGGATGCGTGACGCAGCTGAAAACCTTTCTGACATAAATATGTTCACATTACACAGTCATGCATGTCGCATTATGACTTGGCAATGAAACAACGAATGTCAGCGTTTCCAAAATGCTAACTGTCATGGTTTAGACGATGTGATAAGTACAATCGTCTAAGTGAATCAGTAGCGTTTACCTGCACAAACGCCCCAGAGCAACTTGTGCAATGACAGGTATAGACATTACTGAGGTTTAATAAACAACAGCTTTGTCTGGTGGCATGAGTCACTCCGCTGAATGAGCGAGGAACTGACTTGGCTCTTAAAATAGATCCGTCCTGCCTATGAACGGAGAGCTGTCACCAAAAATTATGAAGAGGCTTGAAGATGAGGAATCAACAACGGAACAGCTGGAAATGCTTTTAATGATGTTGAAACAGTTGTTTTGGAGAGAGACAGAAAGTGAGACATGAAAGATAGATGAGAGGCTAAAAGAGACAGATAAAAAAGTGAAAAGTTTTGAAAACAACAACAGATTCTAAGTAACTAACACAGAAAAAGAGTTTTCCTGCACACACATGAGCTGTTTTTTAGAAAAACCTGCTCCCATTAGGTGGCTTGTTCATATGATGGACAGTTTTTCAGATTCAGTCATTCATTTGTGTGAAATCAAACTGGCTCTGCATGTCCAATCGGTACAGACATTTTTTGCCAACATTGCGCTGCTTGCTATTGTAATGTAGGCGTCAAGTGACACCAAGTGAGGTTGTTGTACAACGACAGAGATCAGCAAACTGGCAGTACAGACGGAAAACTGTCACACAATATATGATAACATACAGTAGACTTTTCCTGAAGAAAACATGCTTTTCTGTGCAAAACATAGCCAGTGATATGAATTAAATGGATAATAGCATTTAAAAATAACATTTTGGATCCTCTCTGCAATCAATCAATTAATCAGTTAAATATGTATTCATTCATTCATTTTTTAATACATTCCAACAGAAAAGTTATTTTAAATTGTAATAATATTTCAAAATATTTTAACTATTTTTTAATCAAATATATGCAGCCTTGATGAGCATAAGAGACTTTTTACTGACACCAAAACTTTGAACAGTATTACATTTTAACATTTATTTATTTATTTATTGCTGTTCAGACTAGAAACATCTTTGAAATGCCTAAAAATTAAATAAACAGCATAATATTGCATGCTATAAATGGCAAGCTCTCATTTTCTTCAGTTTTAATTTTGATGTTTTTCTATATAGATACATAAGCATTAATTCCTGTTGCAGTTTAAATTACCAGAGAATGCATGTACTCAAAAAATACACAGCATGAACACACTATCTTATAAGACGCTTAAATAAATAAATAAATAAATAAATAAACATGTTTATTTATTTAAATTGGATGCAGATTTATTTAAATTGTCTTAGTTAAAATTTATAAATGGGCTTATATAAAATGCAAAAATAGAATAAATTTTACATTAAAATATTTTATATAAATTTTATATGCAATAAATATTATAATAAATGGAATAAAGTATAAACTGGTAAATAAAGTAAACAAGGCAGTGAAAGTTCTTCTTGTAAATATGGAATGTTTTTCAAATGTAGATGAACTAGTTTTAGCTTCAGTGAATCATTTCCATTTAATCTGACAACTCTTGGGATATAAAAACAGCTGAACTATCTTACACACTGAGGGTTATTTTTTTTTTTAATTAGATTGCTTGGTCTAAGATTATGTGTCCTCTTTTAAGTATTTAGTTCCTTTGATATGCAAAAGATGTGCAAAGAAATACATAAAGCACTGGTCTTTGTTTCAGTGTAAAGAAAAGCTGGATTAATTATTCAGAACATTAAAAACATACATTTAACAAGCCACACACAGTCTACTCCAACAGAAAGAAAACATAATGGAGCTGACATTAGAAATAAAGAGACAGTGTCTGAAAAGAGGAACCGTCTTGCTATTACTTGACAGGAGCAATTACACTGATGTCCCCCAACTTAATGCATGGAAAGAGGAAAAGGCTCTTTGGAAAATCCTCAATGAGAAAGCGGAATATTAAAGGCAAACTGCTTATTAAATATGAGCAATGCTTGGCAAAGACATGCAAAGTAACCAAGCTGGCTAATTCCTCAAGTGGAATTATGGATGTATGTGGTGGATTTGGACTGACTGTGTTTGATACAACATGCTTTTCATTCCATATAGGCTTATGCTATATATTTTGTTTAATATAGTAGGCTGTTTCAGGATTAAAGCATTTTTTGGAAATACATGGAAATACATGTCATGAGAAATCACACCTGTCCTAGGCTCTAAGCACAAACTGTGCATGTTATCCAATAAGAATCTTTGCTGACATTTTTGAACACTATGGAATGTTCTGGAAAATTCTGAAGCTATTGGGAGGTGTTCTAACTGCTACAAATCCTGCGTTCCATTTAAATTCTGTAGAACATTCAGTGGAATATTCCGATCTCATATTTCAATAACAAAAACATTCCATTGCTCAACACCTGTATTAAGAAATAAATCAGAATTGTAGCATTTGCTTTAGAAATGTTTGGATTCAGCAACATAATCTCTTTAATCTCTTGGGGTTGTATTACAGGAACATTCTAAATTAGAATCTTTTTAGTAACCATGGCAATTTCAGTTAAATCCTCATTTAGAACACTGAACTTCTCTGATCTTAAGCATAAAGATGGCACGCTTTTGTAATATGGCCTTTAGAAACCAAATTGAAAAGGCTCAATGATACTATGCAGCTAACATTTGTTTTGCAGGTGTCAAATTAAGCACAGAAAAGCTACAGAAACGACTTAGTGTTCTTGTAACAGCTTTGCAGTCTATGTGATGCAATTTATATGCCTTTATATGTTGTTTCAGTCATTTTGACTTTGTGAAGATGTTCTTTTCCCCAGAAATCCCCAAACAGGATAAAACAGCTCTTTTTTTTTTCCTTTTTTGTACTTTTGGGGGATTTTTTCCCACACTTTGCTACACTTGTGGTGTTCCCAGTCAAAAATTGCAAGCCTTTACATTTTTGTATTGTAATTTTTTATTTTATTTTATTTTGGCACAGGTTTTGTATTTCTTTTTGGAACTTGCCTGTTGAAAAAAAAACAGCATATGCTGGTTAGGTAGGTTTTGAATCATGGATGCTGGTTTAAGCTGGTCCTTAGCTGGCCATGTGCTGGTCCTAAGATGGTCCTGAGCAGGAGGGACCAGGTTAGGACCAGCATATGACCAGCTAAGGATCAGCCTAAACCAACTAAGGTCCATCCTAAACCAGCTTAAAGGAGAAGTCCACTTCCAAAACAAAGGTTCATATATAATGTACTCACTCCCTTGTTATCCAAGATGTTCATGTCTTTCTTTCTTCAGTCGTAAAGAAATTATGTTTTTT
>JAHKKF010513460.1:4972-36875 GCA_019740295.1 Labeo calbasu
AGTATTCTATACCTTCTTGAGTCCTCTCTGAATGCTGCAGTTCTTACAGGAGACCTGTTTGCTGTCCCAGTGGTCTGCGGCCCCACAGGTCATGCAGAGGTCAGGGTCACACTCTCGCACCGCCAGGTAACACGGACACTGCTTGGTGTTACACTGAGTCTTGCAGCGACAGCCTGGAAACCGATTCTGACCTAGAACAAAAACCCAGAGCAGAACTTGGTTACAGTGACCTGTGAATGGTTAAGGTGTTCTTGTGCCTAAAATCAATGGATGCTCAAAATCACGTCATATGAGGAAAGGTCAAAATGGTGTGTTATTTCTTCACTGCACCACTAGTGATCTGGGCTTGTTTTGTCGGTGCCCTCTAGTGGTGTAAAGACATGGAAACAGGAGCAATAATTGAGCATTGGACATAAATATGTAATTCTATAGACATTATATATCTACACAATAAAATAGTTTTTCATAACGTAAGATAAGATAAAGGGAGAGAGACAGAAAAACCATACTGTAAAAAACCAATAGCTTTTCTTCAAATTCTCCTTAAATATCAAAAAAGAAAGGTTTATTTTATTTTTGAATGTTCATAGACAAAAAGTGGTTGTGCAATACTGTATACTTGAATTTGGATATATTTCATGTCTTGGCATGCGTGTGCATGTTCATTTGTGTTAAACTCACACTCCCGATCGCACTGGCAGAATTTCTCACAAAAGTTCTGTGTCATCACACACGAGCAGGAGCTATCACATGGGTGCTCGGGGTGGTCACATGGTTGATAATTGTACACTTGATTGGATGAGTTGTCTGTAAGACAAATAGGAAGGGAAATAAGAACAATTTATTCTGAACAAAGACTTTCCATTATGATTCCAGTCATTCGTGATTACTGCATACATAGTTTTTAAATTACTTTTCAGAAGCTGCTAACATTTCACAATAAGGTTTGATTAACATGTGTTATTAACAAACACCAATTACCTATCATCAGCATATAATGTAGATTAATAAATTCTCTGAGTCTTATTGCATTAACTGTTAAAAATGAACCTTTTGTAAAGTGTTACTGCAATTTTAATATTTACATTTAATAGTAATTAAAAACACTGAAAATACTTTAACTGTTACATTAAAAAATAAAACCTTTAGAATATTATATTCTTGTTATTCTCCCCCGTTTAATATTTGTTTACACGGCCTCTAAAACTTGCACATGTACCCAAGTGAAAAATAAACTAAAATGCATTTAAAATCCATTTATTTACACTACAAATATATTTACATATTATGTACTTAATAAAAATACCCTGCAATTGTACTTTTAGTATACTAAACTGTATATTTGAAGTCAACTAATTTTGCACTTTAATTGTACAGAAGTAGTGCTGAAGTCCAACTAAAGATATATTTGATTGTGCTGAAGTGGAACTATAGGTATACTTTAAATATGTTGCATTCAAAGACCGATATTATTTAAAGACTACAATCCTCATCAATAGTGACATTAAAACATATTTTAGACTTAATATTAAGAAATTTGTACTCCAAGTAGTACTCCAAATAAAGTTTAATTACAACTTTTTTTTATAATTTTTATATCAGTAAGTATCAAGCGATATGTCAGAACATATGTTAACAGATTTGAACTATACTTAGTATAAACTAAATGCATTTTAAATCTATTACTTTTTTACTAGGGCAATAAGTATGTGCACATGAACAAACCATTAAACTGACTATTAATTTTATAAATGCAATTATCTGTCTGACTTCTAACCACCAGCCAGAATAATCTCCCTAACTATAGACATCTCCATAACTTTTCCTTCTATTTGTCCATTCCTGAAGCTGCCAAACCACTGAAACCTCATCTCAGTCTGGTACTGAAGTTGAGAGTCTTACCTTTCTTCAGCTGTATCTTTGCCCATAATCTATCAAGCAAACAGAAACATTGTTGAGATCTAATATTAGTATTTTGCTGCCAGTGTAACATGCAGCTTATAACAGCATGAATCTGACTGCCAGGTGAGGGTGTGTTAACATCTTGCCTGTGCTTTCGTTTTTTCTTCTGAGGTGAGATCCCACCATCCTCCAGCGGAACACGGTGAATCAGCACCTCTTTGACTGCGAACTCGTAAACCTGACAGAAAAGCATACAAAATCACATGCATTGCAGCTTGTGACACTCACACCCACACACACAGACACACTGCAGCACTATCCCATGAACACTTAATGGGCGTTAGTCAGAACTTTGAAACCCAACTGAGACGTAACCGCTCATTATCATGTTGATCTTTGCCATATGAGCTCTTACACACACTAACACGCATATACACACACACACACAAACACACAATCAAAACAACACTCTTCTAGAAAAAGATTTGGACCATTCCCTAAATGAAAGAAAAACACATGATTTGAGGTAATCACATTTCCAGTTAGCCAAACCACAGTCTTTCTGGGAAAAACACACAGGCACACAGTCGTACATTTAAACGGACACATTTTTGTCGTCTCTGCTTTTGAGTAAATACTAGGGCTGGGCGATGTGGGCAAAAAAATTAATAATTTTTTTCATATCAGTCAATATCGATAATTATCTAAATAAATGTCAAATATTTATTTCTTTCAAGTTTAAAGTCAGATTTTTGTTGTTGAAACCAGACCATTTTCCTTAACAAAATAAATATCTATATAGAAAAATTAAAAATTAATTTCTGCATGGTCTTTCAAATCAAGAAACAGGTGTGGGTTGCCTGATGATAATAATAATAATAATTAATAATAATAATAATATCACTTTTTTTGTCTCTTAGAAATTGACATTTGATAGTAGCTTGAGGATGCAGAGGTAAATTTTTGTTCATTATCAATCAGTAACATCTGTAAAAATTGTGGCAACCTCAGTTTTATATGGTTACATTTATTCTGACCCAGTTTTTTTTTTAATTAAGCATTGGTCTCCCATAGTAGCAAGCATACATTTTAAATTATGACAAAACACAGTTAAAACCACACATAATGGTACCTCAATACCATGCTAAAAATATAACTACATGTTTTTTTAGGTAGCACTATAGCCTGAAAAACGGTAGTCTAAAAACATTCAGTATAAATGCACACATGCTATAGCTTAATCACAAATACATACATACTATAATTATATACCGTTACTCCTGTAATAAAATTCAGTGTAAATATCCCACATTTCTGCCACAATACCATGGTGCAGTGAGTGCTACTACAGTAAATCCATGGCAAATGATGGCGATGTGTAGACTGAAAAGCCTTCTGACTGTCTTGTTGCACACAGCTTTAAACGAGTTTGAATCACAGAGTCATTTGTGTTCATCGCTGAATTCAGGTGTTTCACACTGCTGTTTAGCGCTCGCGTGGCGGAGTAAATGCATCTTCTCTAGTGAGCTTGTGCAGCGCGGCAGTTTGAACTTTGGTCCGAGTGGATAAACGGCCCGTGTGGCGCGATTCAAATGAGTCACACTATTTCGTTCCACTTTTGGCACATAAAAATTATAACATTTATCGAACTCTTCATTTCGTTTTATCGAGGAAAATGATATTGTGATAATTATCGTTATCGAATTATCGCCCAGCCCTAGTAAATACTGTAGAACTTTCCACACATTTAATACAATTGAATTCACTTTAGATCTGCATTAATAAACTCCTTTACCAAAGAGTTACAAAACAAGCAAAGGACACATACTTGACCTCCTGTTTGTTTTTGTGTGCGTACCTCTCTACATGTCTTGGTACCAATGAGACGTGCAATAGAGCAGAAGTTGTTGTAATATGTGCCGTGCAGGACTCTGAACAGAGACTCCTCTGCTCCGCTCCACTGAGGAGGTGAATCTGACTCCTCTGTTCCTTCCTCCCCTGGTCTCAGTTTGGCAGGACTGGGACATCGAGAATTACCCTCTGACACACAAATATGCACACAGCAAAATGTGAGGTTTTCATCCAAATACTCTTTACTTAAAGGAAAAGTTCACTTCCTGAACAAAGATTTACAGATAATTTACTCACCCCTTTGTCATCCAAGATGTTCATGTCTTTCTTTCTTCAGTCGTAAATAAATTATGTTTCTTGAGGAAAACATTTCAGGAATGGACTTCTATGATGTCTGCGAGTTTGAACTTCCAAATTGCAGTTTCAGTGCAGCTTCAAAGGGCTCTAAACGATCCCAGCCGAAGAAGAAGGGACTTATTCTTTTAGTTTTATTTTCTAAAAAAATGTACAATTTATATACTTTTTAGCCTCAAATGCTCCTCTTGTCTAGCTCTGCGATGTGCATAAGCACTCTTGTGTAATCCAGGTTAAGTCGAAGAACTGCCATCTCATTTTCTCCTCCAACTTCAAAATCGTCTGCAGAAGTAGCGACTCAGCGTTCACAAAGTGAACATGCAAAGAAGGTCAAACGCCCTTTACAAAAAAATATAAAACAGCAATGTAGACAATTTTGAAGTGAGAGGAGAAAATGAGATGGGAGTTTTTCAACATACCCTAACTGTATTGACCCAGAGTACACATGCGCATCGCAGACTTAGACAAGACAAGCATTTGAGGTTAAAAAGTATAGAAATTTAACATTTTTTTTAGAAAATAACCAATTGTATTGCTAGATATGACCCTTCTTCCTTGGCTGGGATCGTGTAGGGCCCTATATAATGGAGAACATTCCTGAAATGTTTTTCTCAAAAAAACATAGTTTCTTCATGACTGAAGAAAGAAAGACATGAACATCTTGGATGACAAGGGGGTGAGTACATTATCTGTAAACTATATAATCTGTAAATAATAAAATAATGTGTAAAACTGATTAGCAGCGGCTGATATTTCATATCGTCTTATTAAATAAAACGTCTATACTATTTTGTCTAAATTCCCTACTGTTAAAAGGTTTAAGGTCAGTACGATTATTTAAGAAATTAATTTCATTCAGCAAGGATGTATTAAATTGATCCAAAGAAACAGTAAAGACATTAGCACTTTTTACACATATAGTCTCTGTACTGGTAAATTACAGTTAAGAGATCGTGTGTGAACAGGACCTTTTCAAAAATACCAGTATACTAGTAAAAATACCAGTATACCAATACCAGTAACAAGTCATTCTGGCAGTTTACCAGTATGAGAAGTTGTAACATTACTAGTAACTTACTGGTAATGTGCTCTGTGTGAATGTGCTGATGTAAGATAGCTACTCTGGGCCAATCACAACTTTCTGACGCAGATGATGAACTTACTCTGCGCTTTGTAGTTCGGTTTAAAGTTGTCTAATATGATGTCTCTGGGCCAAAAAAAGCTGCATGAATGTGAACGTAAACACTAGGGGTGGAAATCTTCAGGCATTTCACGATCCGTTCCAATTCCGGGAGTCACGATCGGATTCCAAAACGATTCTTGACCTATATTTTTTCCCCAATTAATTCTTCTACTATGTAAATACATCTTTACAACCAAACGTTTTAACCAAAATTGCAGTTTCTATGCTTTTTGTTTATAGTTTAAATCTCTGTATGTCAGTACTGCCATCTTAAAAGCAGGAGTGCGAATCTTCACTGGTTTCACGATTCAGTTCAATCACGATTTTCATTATCAACTCAATATCACGATGCGTCACATTCTCGGTTTTTAATATTACTGCACATGGCTACATTTTCATATAAATTTTATATCAAATTAATTTTGTGCAAAATGTACTTTATTTTTTATTACATAAGCAGGATACAATTAATTATTAAAAATAAGTGTTCTTTAAATATCCGAAAGCTTACAGACAATAGTTACAGGATTTTCTTTTTTCCTCAACATTATTGCCGTTTGATTATTACTGATGAGATCATAGACAGTGGCAGCTTTAACAGACTGTATTCACACTAATGCACAGATCTATTTCGATAACAGATGTTTTGTCCTGCTCTGAAAACTGATAACTGACTGTGTGAACATCATTTTCGTATAAAAGTATTTGAAAATGCAAGCGCATTAACCGCAGCCACGATCGATCTTCAGGACAACAAACACAAAGCGTACGTGAAAGTCTGTCAGCGCGCAAGTTTCGTGCATCTAATAGTACTGCATTACAAACGACATTTATGTAAGCATATCTAAAGTAAAATACGGTGAGTGGAAGCACACGCTGTCAAGCAATGCGTACGTGTCTCAGCGCAAATTATGTGCGATTAAGCTTGCCACGTCTCTAGCGCGCACACGTGCCATATGCAAAAAAAAAAAACAAGATCAGAATCGATTCTGAAATTCTGAGAGAGAATCGCGGATGCATCGGAGAATCGATTTTTTCTCCCACCCCTAGTAAACAGTGACCGCTTTAACCCTCCATGTTTATGTACACAACACCAGGAGGCGCAGCTGTTTAGAGGTCATTTGCAGTTAATGCTATCACAGAATTTACCGGTATTTTGAAACTGATGTGTAAATAGTGCTTTACCAGTAAAAAGACAGAACGTCAATGCCTGTGTGAACAGCGCCTTTTTATATTTACCATCGTTCTGGTCATCATACCAGCAATTTACTGGTATTACTGTGTGAAAGGGGCTATTTATAATGTTATGAAAGAATTTTTATATCAAATAAATGCTGTTTTCTATAACATTCTATTAATCAAAGTATCCTAAAATAAAATGTCATGTTTTCGACAAAAAAAATAAGAAGCACAACTATTTTTAACATTAATGACAGTAATATTTGTCACTTAAGCACCAAATGAACATGCTAGAATGCTAGAATGATTTCTGGAGTAATGGCTGCTGAAATTTCAGATTTCAGCAGCCATGATGTGATGATTTTAGGTGTTCGTTTACTGACTAAAGTCAAAACAGCTTATTCCTAAAATCTCTATTATACTCTCTAGATATGACTCGAATCCCTCACTTAAATACACATCTATAGAACTGTTTTTCCTGTTTTATTATCCGACAGGCGAATATAATAATTATTACTTTAACAGGCACCACTAATAATGTTTCTTTGCTTCTATAAACATTTTCAGTGAAGTCTCTATTGCAATTTAGACAAACAACTCACCATGGGTCGAGAGTTATTTTTGGCAAGGGAAGGTTTGGCTGTGTGTTTCATCTGTGTTATTTTGGTCTGGACAAACTGTTAACTCTTTATCTGCTGTACATTAAGGTGTGGTGTACCTGAGGAGCTGGTGGTCTCATGGTCACTGTCTCCTTCTTTTCCCTCCTCACCAGAGCCCGAGGGGGTGGGGCCACATGAACTCGAGGGGCGGGGCTGTCGCCGCCGACGCCGTGGCCTTTGGGACCTCTGCATATTTTGATCAGCAAACTCTTTTGCCCCTTTCTGTGACCAAAGAAGGGGTAAAGAAAAATAAATATTCAATTCTATTTTAATGAAATTATAAATTCATTAAAATTATACATTTAACTTAGGCTCATGATATTATATTTAGGCAAAAAAAAAAAAAATGTACACATCTTTATTCTGTTCAAAAGTTTTCACCCTCCAGCTCTTAATGC
The DNA here is from genome assembly GCA_019740295.1 of Labeo calbasu. Classification (NCBI taxonomy): domain Eukaryota; kingdom Metazoa; phylum Chordata; class Actinopteri; order Cypriniformes; family Cyprinidae; genus Labeo; species Labeo calbasu. Next base: position 12,499 of record JAHKKF010513460.1, read on the forward strand.
ATGGTTTTACCTTCTGGAGCATCAGTGAGTGTTTGAACCTTCTGTAATAGTTGTATATGAGTCCCTCAGTTGTCCTCAGTGTGAAAAGATGGATCTCAAAATCACACAGTCATTGTTGGAAAGGGTTCAAATAAACAAAAATGCTGAAAAACCAAATAATTTGTGAGACCTAAAGGCTTTTCTGAAGAACAGCAGGCAGTTTAACTGTTAAGGACAAACAAGGGACTCATGAACAACTATCACGAAACAAACAAAATTAAAAAAAAACATCTGTGGATCATTCAGGTAACTACACAGTATTAAGTATTAAGAATCAAGTGTATGTAAACTTTTGAACAGGGTCATTTATCATTTTCTCTTGTGGACTATTTGTAAACATCTTTTATGTGAAATATCTTATTCAGGTCACTACTAAATAAACAATAACATGCATTTTGTATGATCCCTCTTATTTTAGTAAAATAATTAACATTTTATAGATTCTGCAAGGGCGATGTAAACTTTTGACCTCAACTGTACTTAGAAAGCTGTACCTGCAGCAGAAAGCAGTCCAGCCCACAGGGCTCCGTCTCCATTCGGATCTCTTTATTCTTCCTCTTATATACATTAGGAGATGCATGGAAAGCTGAACACAAACAACAGTACTTTTCATTTACATCCATTCAATCACAAGTGATCACTGTTCAGTGCTAAATAGTTATATAATTATAATTATACTAAATGTAGTATAATACTCAACTGACCACTGGTCAGAAGATCATTTCAGACAAACTTTATTCTAGGTTTAAACAGGGCATATCTGTATGTTTGATGTACTGATTGTATCATATGGTATCATACTTGAAAATGATTGCATTGTACATAATTGTAACAACCGGACAGATTTAGCATCACTCTTTCCATTTAAATAAACACAAAAAGTCAGAAGACCAGAGAAGGACATTATAATTTCTTACGGTGCAAGAAGCAGTCGTATTTAAAGCAGCGGCGACAGAAAAGTGTGTGAAAGGAGTGCAGACTTTGCTCTCTCTGAACAGATTTGGCAAAGGGGCCGTCCATGTTGGGCGTGCAGAGAGGAGGCAGCTTCACAGGGCTGGATGGCTCCAGGAGATCTTTATATCTGCAAGAGAGAAAGAAAAATACAGCTACATTATCATTTGTAACAGCAAAACACACTAAATTGACACTACAATAAAAAGTCAGGGGTTGACAGAAGTCTCTTATGCTCACCAACTCTGCATTTATTTGGTCAAAAATACAGTAAAAAGTGTAATATTGTGAAAGACTTTTACAATTTGAAATATCTGTTTTCTATTCTATTTAATATATTTAGGATGTATTTATTTCTGTGGTGTCAAAGCTGAATTTCAGCAAAATTACTCTAGTCTTCAGTGATCCTTCAGAAAATATACTAATATATGTTGATTTGCTGCTCAAGAAATATTTCTTATTATTGTTTATCAAACAGTTGTTTGTTTTAAAGTGTTGCTTTATATTTTTTTCCTGAATAATTTGGGGAAAAAACTGAATTTATTTGGAAAAGAAATCTCTTGTAACATTACTGATGTGTTTACTGTCACTGTTAATCAATTTAATGTGAAAAAAAAAAATTTAAAAATAAAAAATTTAAAAATCGGGCCCCAAACTTTGAACGGTGGCGTATGTGGGAGAACAGTGCAATTATTGACTCATCCTCATCTTTTTCCAAAACCACATTAGCAGTCGTAGTTACAATGAGCGGTTGTGCTCTGTGTATTTAAGCATTATTTTGGTGTATTTTTTGGTCCAAAAAGAAAGATAAAAAGAAAGCCATACAAGTTTGAGGTGAATAAAATGATGACAGAATGTTCTGTTTTGGATGAACCATCCCTTTAAAGTGCTGAATTTGTTTTACACGCATAACAGACCATTAAATACGACTCTCACCCACAGATTTCCCCCAGCCAGCGGAAAGAAATAAAATGAGCACAGCTGGTGGAATGAACAATAATGACATGAAACGGTAAACAGTTGGATGATAACACAGACTGTGACTGGTTTTTGTTTCCACTGCTGCTGCGGGGGCTGCACAGCCAGCTGACAGCAGAGCCCGAGGAACTTCCCATGAACCTTCATTTACCACAGCTTTAAGGTGGCATGACATATTCTTTCCTAGTCATGTGAAGAATGTGCATGAATGTTAGGTTTGCCAATATGGATGCATAAAAGATTTTGTTTGGAACAGCATTGTGTAAAGTGTGTTTAACTTTGAAATTAAATTCTGTCATTAATTACTCACCCTCATTCCAAACCTGCAAGGCCTTCGTTCATCTTCTGAACACAAATTAAGATATTTTTGATGAAATCTGAGTGCTTTATGACTTTGCATACACAGCCATGCTATGACCACGTTCAAGGCCCAGAAAGGTAGTAAGGAAGTTAAAATAGTATTCTTGTAGCTTCATAATATTAAGGTTGAACCACTGATGTCACATGGACTATTTTAATGATGTCCCTACTGCCTTTCTGGGCCTTGAATGTGTCAACTGTGTTGCTTTAGGTGAACTATTCCTTTAATGTAACTGAAATGAACTTAAAATCACTAAAACGAGCTAAATCGGTTTGTCCAAACAATGGGAGACAGGGGAGTGCTAAAAAAAAAATTGGAAAAAAGCTGTTAATAAAATACACACTTCATATTCATATGTCATAAAGTTTCAGTTTTAAAGATATTGACAGATGTTGTTGGATCAGCCTAGCCATTAGCGTATAATCTAAATGGTGCGCATTTGGAAGACTGCCTCATGTTTTTGTTTTTTCTAAAAAAAATAAAAAATAAAAACAGAGTGGCCTACTTGTCCTTCAGCTCCTCCATGGTGCCTTTGTATGGAAACATGGATGCAATAGCTGTGAAAATCTTGTCATGAGGAATCTTCTTATTGGCGGAGAGCTCTCTACCTATTGAGGGAAAAGCAAGACCAAAATCAGCATTGTCCTGATTTTGATTTTTAAAGCAAAAGTAGAGTAGTGCATGGGCTTATGTGTGTGTGCATATGTAAGGGTCAGGGTGTACCGTAACTGGATACTGTCCTAAAACAAACTGAATGAACAAACAGGTTTGTCCAACCCTCACTGGGAATAGAGGCAACACTCAGAGCAAACAATTGCACACAGACACAGAGACACAGAAGCTGATCTGATGGGCAACGCTTGTGAGCTCTAGCCTGTTTGTCGTTCAACCAGTAAAATCCTACTTTAGTTTCAGTGGTTGTATGTTGCTACACCACCGATTGTCTATTGAAAGCCCTAATTCTATTGTAATCTGACACAGCAAACAGTAATCAAAATATTTTTTTTATTTACTTAGAGGTCTTTTTTATAATACAAAGGCACTGATATATTTTTGGTCAGTAAACATCATGTGTCATGTATTTCCAAAAAATGTTTCATGTTTAATAAATAAAATTAAATAATAAAATTAAACAATTAATAGATTTTTTTAAATGCAATAAATCATATATATTTTTACATTTAATTTTATTATAATAATTATTCCATTATAACTCACCTTCAGCAGTGTTCCTCCTCTTCCTTTTGAAGAAGCCCACTTTTGACTCTTCTGGTCCTTCAGCTGTAGTCTTCTGCATCCCTTTCTCCTCCTCCTCCTTATTTTCTGTTCTCTCTGAGGGCTCTTCCTCCTCCTCTTCCTCTGGGTCTGAGTATTGGCTCAGTGCCTCCACCAGCTCTTTAAAGATCTCATCATTTATGAAGCCTCCTTCTGTTATCAGGATACAAGATACTTAGATACACAAACTGCCTGTCTAACATTCACATTCAAGTGATATACTGATTAACATGTACACTACTGTTAAAAAAAATGGGGTCAGTACTACTTTCTAAAGAAATTAAATGTAATATTGTAATATTAATTATATATATATATATATATATATATATAAATTGTAATATTTCACTGTATTACTGTTGTATTGTATTTTTCATTAAAAATACAGCCTTGGTGAGCATAAGAAACTTACAAAAACAATAAAGAATGCCTTTAAAGGAGACATTGGATGCATGTTTACATATAAATGTGCCTTAGAAGTGTGTGGACACAACCACCCTACAATGATACAAATCCATTCACTCCACAACCGCTGACCGACTGTCCCATATTAATATCCGCCCTCAGCCAGTTGTACACTGTCCGCCATTTTTTCGCATTCGCGCCAATAGCGACAAGCAATGCAGTTGTTTTGTATTTGGATGTAAAAGTGAAATTTTTTTCTTGACATTAGAGCCACTGAGGATGCAGTGGATTAGTTTTGTTTTTGATGGTAACATGCCAACCAAAGACACAAAAAACAGTAGATAAAAAAAGTAGCAGTAGCTCATTATCATTTAAAGAGCCATGCACCGAAACAAGTCACTGTGAACAGAGCTGTTTTTTCTGACAAGGTAAAAAGAGTGTTGTTTACACTACCATTGAGGAATTTTAAAGGGGTCATCGGATGCCCATTTTCCACAAGTTGATAGGATGAAAAGTCTATAATATACTTTGGTTAAAAATTCTCAATGGTAGCGTAAAACAACACCCTTTTTACCTTGCCAAAATCATCCTGTTCTGGTCGAGGTTGCTTTAAATGAGCTCTGCTCGCCCCGCCCCTCTCTTCTTTCTGTGGAGTGACGAGTCTGTTTACTTTTGCCGCATTTAGTCGCGTTTAGCCGCTAAACTTGCTAACTAGCACATTATTAGGAAATGCGATCGCAAAGATTCATAAAAAAACGTCTGCTGTAAGTGAAGCTGGATCACGAACGATTTGTGCGAACATAGACGGATATATGTAGACAGTGTTGGGGAAAGTTACTTTTAAAAGTAATGCATTACAATTTTGCGTTACTCGCTGAAAAAGTAACTAATTACGTTACTTAGTTACTTTTTATGGAAACTAATGCGTTACGTTACTTTTGCGTTACTATTTAAATCTGGACGGGGCTTGCTTCTTTGTTTCTAATATAGAACAATTATAATGTAAAAGCCAAACCTACTTTAGGCTGAAAGCAAAGTACATTTATGCAGGAGATCTCTCTTCAGCTATAAAAAAATGAAGCACAAATTATAGTTTATCTAAAGTAATTTTTGCTTAATAGTATGGTTGAATTACATCATCAAAGGTCAGCAGCAAAGACACTGGTTAATAAAATGGGATTAAATACATTTTTTATTTAACATATTTAATTATTGCATGGTTGCATCATATTCTGAGTTTGCATTTCACTGTTTTTATTCATTTTGAGGAATACTGAATGGTTTTTTTTGTTTGGTTTTTTTTGAGTGAGATGAATTAATGCATGTTTACATTTAGTCTAGAATACAGTAACATCATGTTTACCGACAATAATTCCCGTCAGGAGACTTGTCAATCAATAAATGGGGAAAAAAGTAACTGGCGTAAACTCAGATATTTTCCTAGAAATTCAAAAGTAATGCGTTACTTTACTAGTTACTTGACAAAAGTTATATTATTACGTAACTTGCGTTAATTGTAATGCGTTACCCCCAGATCAGGAGGCGCATTCCCTTCACAAGCAAACGTAATCTACTGCATCTTCAGCAGCTCAGATGTCAGAAGTAACTGACGACCACTACGTTAATTATTACATCCAGCAACACAACACCTCAATCGTTTAATTGGAGATATTCTTGTCTAACTTACATCCCTGCTCCGGCATCGAAACAATGGAGGTCGGACTGTGACAGCTGATTTAAGGCGGGTCTGAGGTAAGACACTCATGTCAATCAACTGTTGTGGGAGCGGCCTCTGTCGGTGTGACGCCACATGGACAGGCATCTGAGAATGGCTCGATTTGCAAAAGGAGATATTATTTTTACAGATTAATTAAAAACCACTGCATGGATTTTTATCATTATAGGGCAGATGTGTACATATACTGCCAACACACATTAATGTTCAAACAACATGTAAAAGTGAACTTTGCATCCGATGACCCCTTGAACCAAGGTATGTTGCAGACATTTCATGAAGACCCTAAAGAATCACACGGACTTGTGGAAAATAGGCATCCAATGTCCCCTTTAAAACACTCAGGGCTTTCCAAAAGAGATTCAGCTCAGGTCTAGTGATGCCTCTGGTAATGTGTATAAATACATATTGAGATGCTCACCTCTGTCTCCATGCACCCCATCATAATTGTCAATAAGCTCTTCCAGGAATGCTTCATCCTGTTCCAACACCTCATCTCCCATGTAGGGTATATTGTGCAGAAATGTCTCATCTTCCACCTCAGAAACAAAGAGAGTGATTTTCTGTGATTTTATTGTTTTACATAAAGTCATGTTCCATATATATTCATGCATCAGTGTGGTTATTCCAATGAGAGATAAATGCACAACGATATTGTAAATGTGCGCTGTGGGTGGCTGTTTTTTTGTGTTTGCCTATATTTGTGCCTTTAAGTAAGCGTAGTGAGTGTAGGCGTTTAAAGACGCACATCCTCCTCTACCTGAGAGATGATTTCAAAAACACATGCTGTCAGAACATGTGAATGCGCTGCTGCAGGGTGACCTACTTTCAAAATGACCACTGTCATAAAATGATGCTTTTCTTCTATTTTCATCTCTCTCTCTCTTCTCCTTCTTTTTTCTGCAGACGCAGGCTTCTAATGGTGATCATGATTGAGTGCTTTTTATGTGTGTTAATGTGTGTGCGCTTATTGTCCACATCCAGTACCATGAAGTTCTGCTGCAAAGGGGACCAGGAGTACATGAATGGTATCCCAGCAACAGTTGTCAAGGGACGCATGGCAACTGCCTGGTTCGGAAAAGACGGAAAGCCAGACTCTACCATGCACAACTGTGATTGGACAAGAAAGGGAAGACAGGGAAACAGAAGACAAGTCAAAGTGTCACTCGAAACTAACAGAGGACCGTTAAATTGCTTTAGTCCTGGATATGTTAATTAGCCAATGCAATTTGAATATATTAATTTACATTAGTTGTATTTTAATACATTTTCCCTAGAGTGCTTACAGCTTAAGGAATATACATCTTTAAAAAAGTTATGTATTATTAAAAGGAAAAGTTTACTGTCATCAATTGAATTGTTCCAAACCTTTATGACTTTCTTTCTTCTGGGAAAAAGGAGAAATTTCAAGAATCAAACTAGGCACTTTTTAATGCATTTTACAAGAAGCTTTCAAGCTTCAAAAAGGATGCAAAAGCATGCATTGTATTCCAAGTCTGCATTTCCTGAAGCCATATGATAGTTGTAAATCTTTTGAGTCAAGCTAAACCTGAGAACCAGATGAGGCTGATTTGTGGCCAGAACATTCAGACATTTGGTGAACTGGATCACATGATTCATTAAAAAGATTTGCAAATCCGTCACCAAAAGTTCTTTCATAAACACAGAAATGTGTGCGAAAATAACAACTTATTTTATGGTTTTGTCTGTTAATCACTCAAAGCATGCATTGTTTCAGAAGGAACATAGTGCACTAATTGTACAGACTATTTTATGATATTTTCATGATGCTTTTGTGTTGTTTTTGAAGTTTGAAAGCTTTAGTCATGCTTAATTGTAAAAAAGCAAACAGTATTCAATGTCTCCTTTTGTTTCACAAGGAAAAAAAGTCATACTGGAACAACATGAGGGTGAATAAATAATAAAAGCATTTAATCCCACACCAAACCAGTGATAGAAATGTCATAAAATCGAGAAGAATTGAAGTGGGACCAAATGTGTGCCCGAGGCAATTACACTTGTCACCAAAATCATAATCCACTAGTCAAAATATTTGGTCTGGTACTATCTAAAGAACATCAAGCATGGTATTGTTTTCCAGCACTGCTGCATGCAGGATCCAGCTGTGCTGGTATGTTGAGCAGTCTCTCTGTATTCCACAGAGAACTAAGCTTTGCTTTGCCCGCTGGCTGCTTTTATAGTGGATATCACAGGAGTTTTAGATACTGAGCTCTGGCTTGGCAAACATACAAATACATTTTTGGCAACAGAGCAAGTTTATGAAGAGAAAACCTCCCACTTTTCTGCATTTTACTGGACTTCTGGTAATATTAGCCCTGAGTAATTAATTGGAGGTTAACTGTGCCACAGTTAGTCCATTAATAACAGCATTAGATTGATCTAAACGCTTGTCAGGTAGGATATGATGAAGTATGTTCTGCAGGAAATGGAAGACAAACTGTGGCACCTGATCTTGAGTCATTACTGGCATTTTGTAAGAATAAATTATGTTTGGAAAATGGTGAGGCAAAGCTGGCTACTACTGACTCAGCTCATAAATCAGCTAGGGGGGCAATTCATAGTAAAGCTATCTAGTGTCATAGAGCAGATGCAAGATGACTGACACTGGTTAGTGGTGGTCGAGGACCCCAGCTGTGTCATTCTTGCCTTTTTGTTGGGCAGAGAGCCACTGGTTGTGGAGAGGGGAATGGACTGGATTCGGAGCTTGGACCATTCCTCATTCAGCAGCTCAGTTCTTTCTTCAATCTTGCGGCGATTCGACTGGAATAGAGCCTGTGAAAGACACACAGTTTCATAGCTCCATTTTGCAATTAGAATGGCATAGAAAATAAATCAAGGTAGGCAGAATGATGAAAAAATCTAAAAGAAATGCACTACCATTCAAAAGTTTGGGTTTGGTAAGATTTTTTTTTTTAATGTTTTTTAAAGAAGCCAGATGTGCTCACTAAAGCTGCATTTATTTGATAAAAAAAACAGTAGTAAAGAGTAAAACAGTAATGTTGTAAAATTTTATTACAACTTTAAAACTTTTACAAATAATTATTCATGTGATGCAAAGCCTAATTTTCAGGAGTCATTACTTCTGTCTTCAGTGTCACATTGGAATATTTTAAAAAGCTGATTCTTTAGAATTTTTAATGAATAGAAAGTTCAGAGAAGACCATTTATTCGAAACTGAAATCTTTTGTATCATTATAAATGATTTACTCCCACCTTTGATCAATGCATTCTTGCTGAATAAAATTACTAATTGCTTAAAAAAAATCTTACTGACCCCAAACTTTTTAATGGAAGTGTATGTTAAAAATACTTTTAGAAATGAGAGAAAACAGAAACACACAATAACTTATATAGTAAAACAATGCTGCAAAAGAACTTCTACCTTGACCTCCTCAGCTTTGCGGAAGCGTTTCAACTGTCTTAACCTCATGTACTCAGACTTGACTCTCTTCTTCCATTCCAGCAGACTGCGGGGGGGCTTTGCAGTGCAGGACCGGGGGCCTGGCACGTCCTCCATCATCAGCCTCACCTGACTACAATGCAGAGGAGCAATACTTATATACAGGAAAAATACACATCCAGTTAAGCTGAGCTCTCAATCAGACAACACTGGAACAAACAGTATGTTTAGGGATTTTAGAAAATGTACAAAAAAGTTACGATATAAGATGAAATATTTATTGATATATTGACTGTTTCAAAAAAAAAAAAGTCATATATCAGGGGTATTTCCAAGGAAGCAAGGGAGGCAGTGTCTCTTCAAAAAATTGGATGAGAAAAAAATTCAAAGTACAAAAATAAAACAACACAAATATCATAAAATATGACTTAAAAAGCATATAAATCACTCGCTTTTTTGTTTGTTCTATCATCAAACAGTGACACCAGCAGGTAATGTTATAGTGGGAGTCCACGTCTCTCTCACCTCCCCTGAGCCCATTGACTTTTAACAGCCTCCCAAAAGCGTGCGTTGTGTTTGGTGGGCGGTGGTTGAGAATGAATGGGGGAAACTCACGTGAAAGGAGGCAATGCCTCCTTCGTGATATGACTATGACTGGTTATGTTCGGCTGAGACTGGTTCATGCATTAAATCCCGCCTCTTGTGTTCGTTCGTGTTCTGCATTTGCGAATCAGTCTGAATGAACAATATAATGGTGTTAATGGGAAGACTAAAAAAAAGTAAGTAATCAAACTCACACGCTTAGATATCACCATTTCGTCAAGTCAACATCAAACTTCAAATGCCCTGAAAACAGGATCTGTGGGTTTTTTAGTGAGCAATCAGCTGATGACTGATGATCCAACAAATAAGTTTATTATTAAAATATATTGTTTAAATTGTTACTGCCTTGAGTTATCATTTTGGAATAAATGTAAAATGCTTAAAAGCACTAAACTGATGAGATTTATACTTAGTTTTAATACTCAGAATAGCCTGTTAAAGGCACAATATGTACATTTTTTAATTAATTAAAATATCCCAAAACCACTAAAACATTGTTATATATTCTACTGACTTGTGTACTTACATTATCCCAAATCTTTGAATGTTTAAATCCAGAGAAATAAGCAATTTTAACTAGTATAACGGACTGTGTCATTGCGTCGCCTGCTAATGACGTCATACACCATTTTTTTTCCAATTTTGTAGAAAACATGGAAACCCCAAAGACACTTTAAAGGGGTGCTATTACGCTTTTTCACTTTTTGAACTTTAGTCAGTGTGTGGTGTGTATCTTTGGGCATAAAAAAGATCTACAAAGTCTCAAAGTCCACTCCAAAAGGACATATGTCGTTTTTAAAAAAATCCCTTTTCAAGAACTATAACGAACGGCTCCTTTGGACTACAACGTTTGTTTTCCGCATGCAATGATGTCACAACGCGGTCCATTAGAATATCATTAAAATAAATCCCGCCCACAGAAATTCAAATTGTTGGAGGGAGGATAGGGACGAGGTGGGGGTCAGCCTAACTTTAGCGATGCAGCGCGGAGGACCGGCTTCAATGAGCCGCATCGCGGCAGGTATAAACACAAGCATTGACTAGAGTGGTCACTTCAGAGCTGTAACGTGCCATAGACGTGTGCAGTACAGGGGGTCGAAACACATGCCAAAGCCGCGATCTACTCCGGTTGCCGTGTCGGAGCCGTAACACACCCTAGATGTGTGCAGTGTGTGGTAAGAGACTTATTCATCATACAGTATAGACAGCTTTACTTATAACACGAGTATTTTTTATAATGCATAAACTTGCAGTAGAATAGGCTAGGCTATTTAGTGACGATGTTCTTTGATAATGTTAGGCTGCTTTTAGCCTTATGCTGGAGCTGGTTTCGGGCAAACAAAAACTAAGTATGTAAATAATTAAATACATTAGCAGGCCAAAACAAGTCCAATAATAAGCATCCAGCCATAATAAAAAGTGCCTCACACGGCTCTGGTGGGTTACTAAAGGACTCCTGTAGCGAATCAATGCATTTTTGTAAGAAAATTGTCTAGATTTAAAACGTAAGAATCACTTTAACCTAGCTTGCGCTAACAGTTGTACACGGAACTTGCTTCTTTGACAAGGGGTGTGGCAGTCCTGAAATAGCTGTTCGCCTATTACACCCTATTACAAGCTATTACACCCCCAAACCAAAATCAAGACTTTGTAAAAGAGCATAATAGGACCCCTTTAATATGTTATGCATTTTGTTAGATGGGTGACGAACACATAGAACTTTCAACACACCCAAACGTATCTAGTATGATAAAACAGCGCTGCTTTTTCCTATATACGCATGACAGGAAGAACGCGGAGGCGGTCAACTATGGCACATAAGAAAAGCTCTACTGCTTTCAAACTGTGTATCGCACTTGTCTTTTACTAGCAATCGCTCCACCTTCCTTGTTTTGCTTTGACGACTTTCAGGCCCACCCTGCTTCATGCTACAGTGACCTTAATAAGTTACATTAGCTCATCCACACACATGATTTCTGCCCGAGTCTGGATGCCACTGGATGTGGGGATGAAAACAACAATTCCCATGATTCCACACTCAATAATGGCATGATCAAACTATGCCTTAGTTTCTTTGTTTGTTTTGAATATGCGCTCTCTAGTGGTGAAAACATACATATTGTGCCTTTAATTACACTGTTAATGTAAAAATACAATATCGATTTTTATTCTGGTAGTGTAAGGAACCAAGAAATTGTGACTGTGACATGAATTTACATTGAATAAAAAAAAAAAAACACTTTGCCTCATTTCAGTACACCACTGCATGTCACTGTCATATATATATGTGCGTGTGTATGTGTGTATATTTTAATTATTATATCTAATGTAATATTACACCTAATAATTATTATATATAAATATAATATAGTGGATTTAATTGATAGTTATTCTTCTGAACCCATAGATTCATCTTTATGGGAAACATATTCTCTGGGATGTGATAAACAACACCTTCCATAAGGGTTCCCGTCAGCTGTGACTCATTCTCTTTGACAGACACACACAGACACGCAAGGGACCTATAAATTGCATGACTCAAACTTTATCATTCAGTAGTGACTCCACAGAGGACTCACTCACTGCCCCCTGCAGTTCGCAAAACACAACTAACATTCCGCATCACACACCATTTAAAGGTCTTCAAATTCAGATTAGTGCTTCAGATTACCGGAACAGTCATTTAACGGAAAATGACAAGAGGGGATGTGTTGGCTACCACAGAACAAAAACAGGCTATGCAAATCGCATCCAAGTGACACCGTGCTCGGAAAAACACGCGCTCCTCACGCTGGAAGTGGGCGTGTCTCTCTCGCAAGCCCATATCACCACAGTGCGGATAAGTGCGTAGTACACTTTTCACCATTTCTTAACCCTCCAATACTGTTTTCTCGAACTTTCGAGGAACTAAAATAAAATATAAAATGATGTTTGGGAACGAATAACGCACGGCTGCACGGGCCACGAACGAAAGCGTTTAAAATGAAGGACGCTAAGCTTCAACAACGCCACACGTTGAAAATACTTGCAGTATTTAAGCCAACAATACACGCCGAGACGATTTAAACATGTCGTGTGCACATGCTCTATCACTCTCGCACATGCTGGGGAACGACACGGAGAATCGCCGACGCAGTTTGAAATACCTTAAGAGTCCCTGCTCCTTCCTTTAAATCCTCGCGAAGCAGCTTCTGCTTCAAGTGCGCAGCAAAGAAGTCCGCGTTCCCAAAAACGTCCTGTAGTGAAAAACGGTGTCCTGGCTACCGACCCACTGCAGATGTCCGTGCCAGAATGTTTGTGTTGACGAGCGCAGGGGATGTGAGGATTCCTCGGTCGTCCGTAAGCATGTCGAGGTTGTAGTTGTACAGTTAAGAGCTGCGCACTTGGTTGGCACGGTCAAAGCACAGGGTGACGTCTTTATTATGAACATACTCCAGCTCTCTTTGGCTGGACCACAGGCTACGAGTGCACCGAGGAGGAAAATAATAATGCAACTCATTTTCTCAATAATTAATAGCCTGAATGCAAACATGTGCATGAGCTCTGACATTTATCAAGCTTCATTTGAAATGTAATTAATCGAATAATAACGATTATCCGTCTATTATTAATAATAACACTAATAATATTAGTAATAATAATAATAACCATAATGATAATAATAGTCCCGTAGTAGAGTGATTTACATTGCTAATTATAAGATTAAAATACACATTTTAAAAACAACAAGTAGTTTAAATATAATAATAAAATGCTAGTGATATAAAAACAATTGACATGTAAAGCATTTAAGTAGTTGTATTTACTTTATAGGAAGATACCTAATTATATGTATAGACGGGATATGTACACGTGGATGTTAATGTATGCAGAGGCACAAGTCTCCGCGCAAAGGGGCTTGGCTTGAGGATCCAATGCTTGTTGTTTTTGAACAGCTCCCTTGAGATCCGCAGCGCTTAGCATGTGCTGTTTTCCTCCAGAGAGCGAGCGAGGGCAGCGTGAGGTCCGCCCGACGCGCGACGCACAAGGCACGGCCCTTCTCTGTGCGTCACACGTGACCAGCGAGAACGCGCTTGAATGGACGCGCTTTCGCAGTTTAATAGTACGAATAGGAAGCAGTAAAATGCTTAATGCATTCACCGCTCTCTGGCCCTGATTATATCAGTAATAGGCTATTACTATTATGTGAGCCGTTATGACTGCTGTTGCGCTATTATTTAAAAAAATAAATAAACAAAAAACGTATTGTAGCCATAGTATTGTAAAGCTATAACTACAAATCTTATAATAACAAGAAGTTACATTATGTTATGGCCTGTAATTCAAGAACTCATCTCATAGCTTGCTTTCGACAGATGTTTGGTTCTGATATTTATAAATCCACTAGATGGCGATATGTAGCCATTTATACCTCCGTCCTATTTTTTAAAGAGACAGATCACCCAAAATTCAAAAGTCTTAGTCAAGTTGCTCTAAACTTATTTGGCTTTCTTTTGTGAAACACACAGCGTGGGATATTAGTCAGAATGACTCAGACCCTGTTTAATTTTAGATTTTGTTTGAAAAAATATGCAATGAAAGTGAATGGCGACTGTTATTGTGTTTCGTAAGCAAAGAAGTCATGTTTGTAACAACATAGGGATTTTAAAGGAGAAGTTCCCTTCCAGAACAAAAATTTACAGATAATGTACTCACCCCCTTGTTATCCAAGATGTTCATGTCTTTCTTTCTTCAGTCGTAAAGAAATAATGTTTTTTGAGGAAAACAATACCAGATTTCTGTCAGTGTAATGGACTTTTATGGTGCCCCCAAATGTGAACTTCCAAAATGCAGTTTAAATGCAGCTTCAAAGGTCTCTAAATGATCCCAACCGAGGAATGAGGGTCTTATCTAGCGTTATTTTCTAAAAAAAAAAAAAAAAAAAAAAAAAATTTATATACTTTTCAACCATCTTGTCTAGCTCTGTGTGAACTGTTTTTTTCAGTCATGACAGATAGGGTATGTCTAAAAACTACTGTCTCATTTTCTCCTCCAACTTTAAAGTCATCCTACATCACAGTTTTTACCTTTTTTTTGTTAAGGGTGTTTGATCTTCTTTGCATGTTCACTTTGTTCACTGGGTTGGTACTTCTGCAGTGATATAGGACGATTTTGAAGTTGGATGAGGAAATGAGATGAGAGTTTTTAGACATACCCTAACTGTCATGACTGGAAAAAAAAGAATTCACACATAGCTATACGAGACAAGCATTTTGAGTATAAGTATAGAAATTGCAATTTAAAAAATAATAATAACTGATCGTTTTGCTAGATAAGAGCCTTTTTCCTCAGTTGTGATCGTTTAGAGCCCTTTGAAGCTGCATTTAAACTGCATTTTGGAAGTTCAAATTTGGGGGCACCATAGAAGTCCATTACATGGAGAGAAATCCTGAAATGTTTTCCTCAAATAAACACAACAACATAATTTCTTTACGACTGAAGAAAGAAAGACACAAACATCTTGGATGACACTGTTCCACAAGTAAACGAAAATTGTTCTGGCGTGTTGCAAAAACATGGAAATAATATTTGGTTTGATTTCAGAGAATAATATCTTAGGGATTTTTTTATGCTTTAACATTAAAGACATTGGACTGGTTTCACAGACAAGGCTTAGACTAAGCTTTGATTAGGCCATAGTTCAAGTAGGACATTAAAGTAATTTTTTATAAACTTGCCTTAGAAAAAAACATTACTGGTGTGCATCTTGAGACAAAACAAAGGCACTGACGTATGTTTTTGTCCATACAGTGGAAGTCAACTGTAACCTAAACTGTCTGGTTACAACATTCTTCAGAATAACTTCTGTGTTTCACAGGAAAAGAATGTAATGTAGGTTTGGAATGAGTTGAGGGTGAATAAATGATGACACAATTTTCATGTGTGGGTGAACTATCCCTTTAACAAGGAAACAATTCTAACATGTGAAAGCTGTTGTAATGTACGACTTTATTTTTTGTTAGATACAGATGTTTTGTTTACTGTATCTGAATTTCAGCAGATTTTCTGTCTTTTGTTTTCTGATACTGACATTGTGTTGGATTGAGCTGGCCATGTGCAGGTGTTTGAGCTTCTTCTGTCTGTAGAGTTGAAGTGGTATTGCTCAGCACTTCAGTATGTGATAGATGGAGTGGTAACGCAATTTTTCCTCACACCCTTATCCCAGTAATGGGCCCATCCTAACAGGGTTTTCTTAGGCCAGTCTGGTGTTTATCTTGGACCTCACAACAGAAGCAAACACAGGCAGAAAGATAGACATAAGAGGGAGGTCTTATCTGTGGAAAGTTTTTAATTATGTGCAGTGTAAACCCTGGATGTTGGTTTTGGCACGTCAAGTGAAGATTAGTATCAGCCTGTGTGTGGGGTACTGAGGGATAGGCTCTTTGCTCTGAGGCCCAGAGTTTAGAGGATGAAAAGAAATATAGTAGAGACTGTGACATTTGACATGTTGTTGAACAGCTCCAGATACAGAGGCACCTCTTTTGTAAGTTGGTTTGAATAAAAGCGTCTGCTAAATGTAAAGAATGTAAATGCAAATGTGTATATAAGCTTTCTCTATGAGAATGATATTTAAATACAAAAGGAATATATTTGACATACTTTATATTGTATACCATTAAATCCTCCTTGTTTTTTTTCTTTCTTCAGTGAACATTTTTTTCAAAATAAAGGTTCCAAAAGTGGGGTATAAGTATAAAGAAGTATAAAGAAAACGTTAAAGTCTTTTTTAAAAAAAATCAACTATAAAGAATCATTTGTACAATGGAAAGGTTCCAAAGTTTCCAGTAAAGAACCTTTATTCTTTAAAGTGTAGGTCTCAATTAAAACCTTTATCAGAATAAATTAACAATCAACAAACAAAGACCAAATTAATTTAAGACCAAAATATTTTTGAGAGATAGTTATTGACATGGAAGTTCTAGTGTTTATTTTGTTAACAAAAACTATGACGCAAAATGTTTGTTGACAAGCTTTTTTCCATGACTAAAATGAGACGATGATGAGGCAATGATTAGTTTTTAAGCCAATAAGCAATAACTGTGACTATGTCAACATCAGAGATTGTCTTACTATTGGGAGATGAGAGGGTCTGTATTACTTACTATTGGAGAAAGCGTAACGGCTGACTTGGATCATGTGTTCCTTAATAACCAGTCACATTACAGCCTTGACGTCATTGAATTTCAGAGTTGTGCGACACTCAAGTATCAAGTAAATGAATCCCACCTGTCGCAAAAAAAAAAGTTATTGACTTCTCTTATAAAATAGCTTTTTTTTTTTCGTGGTAAACTTTAAAAATTGTTTAATCCAAAAGTATTGTTTAGTGTAAAACATGTTTAAGATTAGCAGGCTGTCGATTCATTAAATGATAAGCCTTTTCCTCTAAAAAGCTATTTATTCAGCGTAGTAAAGCCTTACTTCCATTGACATCCATTCAAACAATGGCCTCTGGTCTCCTTTCCCACGTACTACCAGACTGGAAGTGTTAGCTTTATCCGTTACGCTTTTTCAGCTAATGGTTGCAGGCTTGCCTTCTAGTGGCTTTGCCTGCAACCATTAGCTGAAAAAGCGTAACGGCTAAAGCTAACACTTCCAGTCTGGCAGTACGTGGGAAAGGAGACCAGAGGTCATTTTTTTTTGAATGGATGTAAATGGAGGAGAGGCTGTACTACGTNGCCTTTTCCTCTAAAAAGCTATTTATTCAGCGTAGTAAAGCCTTACTTCCATTGACATCCATTCAAACAATGGCCTCTGGTCTCCTTTCCCACGTACTGCCAGACTGGAAGTGTTAGCTTTATCCGTTACGCTTTTTCAGCTAATGGTTGCAGGCAAAGCCACTAGAAGGCAAGCCTGCAACCATTAGCTGAAAAAGCGTAACAGCTAAAGCTAACACTTCCAGTCTGGCAGTACGTGGGAAAGGAGACCAGAGGTCATTTTTTTTTGAATGGATGTAAATGGAGGAGAGGCTGTACTACGTTGAAAAAACAGCTTGAATGAGAAGTGCCGTAAGCTGAATCCCATCTGTCGCAGAAAGTCAGTAACTTCTCTTATAAAACAGCATTTTTTGCAGTGTAAACTCTAAAAATAGTTCAGTCCAAAAGTATTGTTTAGTGTAAAACATGTTGAAGATCAGCCGATAGGCTGTCGATTCATTAAATGATAAGCTGCTTCCTGTAAAAAGGTCCTCCATTGAAACAAAAAAACGGCATCTGGTCTCTTTTTCCAAACCAGAAGCGTTGGCATTAGTGGTCATGCTTTTTTGGCTAAAGGTTGCAGGCTTGCCTTTTAGTGGCTTTGTCAACATGCAATTTTGTTGACGATAAAACGAAATAATAGTAAAATCTACTAGAGATTGTCTTACTATTAGTAGATGAGAGGGTCTGTATTAATTACCGCTGGAAAGCTGGAATGGCTAACTTGGATCACGTGAGGCACCTCAGCCAATTATACAGTGACATCTGGTCTCCTTCCATGTGTACCAGCAATAAATATATATACGGCTGCAACATTAGCATTAGCTTTTTGGACAAAGGTCCAGAATTTTATTAGTTTTTCCATATATTTTAAAATTTGACACACACAGAATGTCACAGTGGCTCTGAATTGTCAAAACGGTTCAGAAAATTTACGCTGATCCTAATTTTTGTATGATGGACGAAAGTTTCGGAGGCGTTGTGTAAATGTCATTGAAATGTGATGTTGTATTTATTTTTTAA
The DNA here is from genome assembly GCA_019740295.1 of Labeo calbasu. NCBI lineage: Eukaryota > Metazoa > Chordata > Actinopteri > Cypriniformes > Cyprinidae > Labeo > Labeo calbasu. Next base: position 31,023 of record JAHKKF010513460.1, read on the forward strand.
CGTGTGAAAGATTTGGATGAGAATTTCGGACTCACAAGGACCTTAAGTTTTGCATGCTTGCCTTCCAGAAGCTTTGCCTCTACTATGCGAGCTATTAATGTGTGTGGTTGCCAGATAACAAGAGTTCAAATCACCAAATCAGAGCTTCTCTGATGTTTTGATGTTTTTTTTTTTTTTTGCAATCTGGCAACCGTGTGTACGCGCTCGCTCTTTATTACAGAAGCGCCAACGATGATCCAAAAACACCAACAAACAAGTACACCTTGACTAAACAAAAACAGGACAAAGTTGGCTAAATATGATAATAACTAAAAAGAACATTTCAAATGACTAATACTAATTTAAAAGACTAAAGCCGTGGTAACACTAGAATTTCAGTATGCGAAATTCCCTTGGACGCTGCAACGGACGTGATATGACGTCATGCTCTGCAGAGTCTTTTTAAAAACTTAAATTCAACACGTTACAAATAATAATACATGTAAAATATAACAACACAATCTGCTCCACTTTCCTGCAGGGCTGCATTTTTAAATTTATGTTCTTTTAATTCGTCTACAAAGTCATGATTTAATGTATTGATCTGCTGTTGGTCACACAAAGCTTGAGTGCGGCAAAATGCAAAACTTTTCGCACAAGCTTGCGTTTACGATCTGACGCATTCGCATGCGTATGAATGGAAGTCAATGGAATGAAAAGTGCAGTGTGACCCCTTACGACTAAATTAAAAATGGACAAAATTAAATGAAGTTTCAAACGTAGGTTCAGGAGGAGCCTAATCATTCAGTCCTGTCAGTCATCGCTACGAGCATATGTCTCATGGCAATTTGTGACATAGTCATAGAATTGTCATTGGGACAGTGCAGCAATTGCTGCTTATATGCAACCCAGTCTAACAGCAGATAGTGACATAGTCACGAAAAATTTAATCTATTGATTCATGTTCACGGACACGAATTATCCCTTTTTTTCGTGTCACTCAGCACAATTTCAATTTTGCATGCATTCTTCGCACGAATCAGTCATTTTACCTCGGAACACTTGGGTTTTTTTTTTTTTTACTTTTAAATAAACATTGTTTGTTGTCACATGTGCCTGTTATATCTTGTGTTTTATATTATATACAAATGGGTAGGTTTAGGGGTGGGGTTGGGTTAGGTGCTCAAACATGTCTAAATTGTGTAAATAAAAAGTAAAATGTAAATAATATATGATGGCGGACTAAACAGAAATCACAGAACGTGTTGCAGTGGCAGAAAGAAAAACGTGGTGCAGGCATGAAAGTTTCTCCCTATTGAAATACATTAGATTAAAAATCGTGCTGAGTGACACCAAAAAAAAAAGGAGGAAATTTGTGTCCATGAACATGAATCAATAGATTAAAATTTTGTGACTATGTCACGTCTACCCTGCATATCAGCAGCAATCTCTGCACCGTCCCAGCGATAATTCTTCCAGCATCTCTCCGCCTCCCCTTCTTCTTCTCCATTTTTCTTTCTCTTCTCCTTTCTTTTTCCTCCTTCAACAAGCCAAGATCATTTACCATTATCTAGCAGAACTGAACGGGCAGGTGAACTCATGAAAGTTAGATTTAGTAACCACACTATTGGACTAAGAAAGTAATCTTTTTCAGGAAGGAATTCAGACTGAACTCTTGAGATCTTGAGTGTCTTTTTGAAGAATTCACTAATAGAACTGACTTATAAGAGACATTAGTTTTGTGAATCAGACTACAGGTCGTGACCCACAATTTGAAAACCACTGACCTACAATATCACATATTGCATTCATGGACAATTTGAGCAAATTTTCTGTTCACAAACTTGAGCAGCATGTGTGTTCCTATGGGGGGGAAAAGGTTTTTTACTTTAGTAAACTTTAATTTAGTGAATCACAAAATCAGTGCGACAATCTCATCCCTATGCGATCACGATTATAATCAGCTTTTCTGATGTTTATCAGTTGCAAAATACTGTAAAAAAAAAAAAAAAATACATGATTGTACTTATTGTGCCATTTGGAACTCCAATTCTGCGAAATTGAAGTGTCCCGAACTGCTAAATAAACCCTGTGTTTTCTGTCCCTCTAACTTAATCTGCTTCATAAACAGAGCAAACCAATTAAGGGTGGAAAACAAGCCTCTCCTTGCTAATGTGAATCAAATGTGGAAGTAATTTGGGTCCTCAGAACTTCACCAGGCACTGGACCAAGCCCAGCTGAGTGAAAGAGGGGGAATCGCCAGATGACGTTGACTTACACATCTGTGGCTGTGAGAGTGTGTGTGTGCAGAAACTCTAAGGGAATGATACTTTCTCCTCTTGCATCACTCCTGAGCTGAACTGAGTGCACGCCAGTGGTGGTCATAGCGTACATGCGTCAATGGCAGTGCTGTAGCTCTGTGTACGTCAATAGCGAGGGTAGACACTCCTCTGAGCCAATGCTCAGGGGGTGGATTTGTCATCAGTCTTTATCTCTCCCCTCCTCAATGCAGCACAGTTCACAATCCAAAGCACCTGGGGTGAGACCCCCTGAACGGCCCGATGAGGTTAACAGAATCCCTGCCAGAAACATTAAAAGAAACAGCCTGTTTGGATCGAGGCTGCTTTCTCAACTCTATAATAATAAACACTGTGAGACCTACCACAGAAGCCAGTTCTGGTGTAATATTCTAAAGAAATGTCTTTTTTACAATGCAATCATTTTATAGTATACATACATATGATTTTTTGGTTGTCAGAATCAGTCACCTTTCATATAGGGGGAACATGCAAGTTTAGGATTTTGAATTTGGATTTTGAACGCATCCTTACTAATTACTAAGTCAAATATGTGTAAACAACGTGGAAAGCAGATTCCTCCATATCTCTGTTTTCTCAGTTCTGAGTAAATACCAGTTGGTTTTATACTAAAACATCACACGTCACATCATATATATACTCTAACAAATGAGCCAAACTAAAAGCAAAATCTGGCTCATGCTTTCAAAGTTTGCAGTCCATCCACTCAAGGCTCCTACTCTCCTACTCAAACTGACTGAGACTAGAGGAAAACATACAACCTCAAATAAATGTACACAACAAATATGCTGTTAAACCAAAGTGTGCAGTGACAAATACAATGACAAATACTTCTCTTGAGTATATATTATGCATCAGTTTGGCAGACCCAGAAATGTTTGGCAGACATAAAAATGATTTGAATAATCGGGAATTATCAAAACACAAAGGAATAATTACAAAGAAAATCCTTAAAGGCAAATATGCTAGATTTAATGTAACAAATAGTGGTGGATAGATAGATAAAGAGAGAGAGAGAGAGAGAGAGAGAGAGAGAGAAAGAGAAAGTGACAGTGAAGATAATATGAGTGAAATTCAGAGGGATGGATGATGGCAACATTGGGATAGCCCGCCCTATCTGTAATGTCTCTGCATTTGTGAATCCACCACCCCTTTAAGGAAATGAGCACATCCTGTTGTTTTATTAGAGTCTTCCTGTTGAAGAGTTCATACATATGATTTGAGCAAGCTGAGGTGAACAGACAGATAGAACTGCCATAGGATTAAAGCAGAATGGCGCACATTTCTGTATCTTTTTCAAAACCAGCAGGGACTCTTCTGTTTTGGGGTAAGTATCTGAACCTTCAGAATAAAAGTTTGGTTTAGTGTACTTGAAACTTAAAATCAGAACCAATCTCCAGGAGAAAATTCTAGTTATTGAGCAAAGGCCGAATGAAAACTATATATGTGTGTGTGTGTGTGTGTGTGTGTGTATGTAAGTTTGGGATCAGCAAGATTTTAAATGTTTTGAAAAAAGTCTTTACTGCTCATCAAGGCTGTGTTTATTTGATTAAAAAATAGTAATATTGTGAAATATTATTGCCATTTAAAATAGTTGTTTTCTATTTTTATAAACTTTAAAACAGAGTTTATTCCTGTGATGCAAAGCTGAATTTTCAGCATCATTACTCCAGTCTTCAGTGTCACGTGATCCCTCAGAAATCCAAATATGTTGATGTATTATCAGTGCTGGAAACAGTTGTGTTGCTTAATATATTTTGGAACCTGTGATACTTCTGTGACACTGGAGACTGGAGTAATGGCTGATGAAAATTCAGCATTGCATCACAGAAATAAATTATATTTTAAAGTATATTAAAATAGATAGCTGTTATTTTAAATTGCAATAATATAAAAATGTTACGTCTGCCATATATATATGGCATATGACATTATTGCCCTCTTGACCATAAAGACAATACAATGGAATGAAAATTATACTGCTGTCTTAAAATGATGCTTTAAGTTACAGTAGATATAGATAAATTAGAGAGTTTCTGAGGAAATGACTGTCATGAGCTAACTGGTCAGGACAAAGGGAGGATGTTCCATGCCTTGCTCTTCATCTCCTCCCTTCCTGCATCTTTTTCCATGCCAGTCAGTATTCCCCAAACTGCTGGAATTTGCTCTCTTATAATGACAAATAAGTGTGTTTCTGAATTTGACTGTGATTCATGTGTGTAATTCAAAGGTGTTTTTTTCCATGATAGTTTGTCTGTGTCTAATGGTCTCAACTCTGCAGACCCTGGTACCAAACGAACAGAAACAAACTGTGGTGAGTTGTGTTGATATTGAACTCTATTTGCTCTAAAAAGTTATTTTAGTAAAAAATCCTGTCTCTCATGAACATTTATTTATCTTCTGTGCTCTAGAGACAGACTGTGTCAACTATTCCGACAGAAGTACACACCACTGCATACACCAGAGCAGGTGAGTGATACAGCTGTGTAAATATGATAGACTTGTCTGTTATTTTTTTCTTTTTCTGAGTTGTATGTCCAAATAAACCCTACTGTGAGGTTGTATGGATTGAATTGAGTGCTTACTGAGTAGCTCAACAATGAATAGCAGACAATCAGTGCTTAGAAAGGTTACTGCTACAAAGTTGTTGATAAGAACTGGCGAAAAGAATATTGTGCCGCAATTCGACACTGCAGTGAGAGATTTTGTTGACAATTTCGATCCCTTTTTTCTAATATTTATATTCATGGGAGAGTCTCTGGAACAAAGAATAAACCAACTGCTTCAGTTTGAGATTTGAATAAACATATGGGCACTGGGGAGATTTAGACTGGGCTGTTGTTAGAAGCCAAAACAGAAACAAAGTCTGCATTGTTCATATATATATATTTGAAGTTTAATAACACATATGGCATGCTACCTATAATGTAAGCTGATTGGTTCATGTTGCATATGCAGTCAATGAGCTAGCTTCTTTACATTTAAATAGCTGGTTAGCATTCACTACAGCAGTTCACAACATGCTTTCAGACTTTCTCTGAAACCCTCCACCTCCCCAGCTCCACCTGTATAGATCTAATACGGGTTGTTATATATGCTACTTGTGCGGCAGCAGTATGTCTTAAATACTCACAACACTGTCTCAGTGATTTATTTATGAATTTTTTCGACATATGAATGAGGCCTGAACCTGATCTTAAATATCCGAATGCATGCATTTTTTTTTTCTGTTTACACGGTCATAGAACACATCCGATCTGTGTTACATTTGAGAAAAAAATCGGAATTGGGTCACATGTAACTGACAGTGTAAATGAGGCTGTATAGACTGTCAGCACAAATCCGATTTTTGTGAAAATCCAATAGAAATCTGATCATATTTACATAGTCTGAATGGCAACAAACTACATGAAATCAAACTACAGGAAAACATTTCAGGATTTTTCTCCATATAATGGACTGCTATGGTGCCCCGATTTTGAACTTCCAAAAGAAAGTTTAAATGCGGCTTCAAACAATCCCAAATGCGGTTGTAAACGATCCCAGCCAAGGAAGA
>JAHKKF010513461.1:0-16987 GCA_019740295.1 Labeo calbasu
TTTTAACTTACTGTAGTCTTGAGTGAGAATAGACATGAGAGAGGACGGCATATATACAAGTTGTGCTGCATTCTGTCTCTGATGTCTCTACGTTGTTCATGTTGATGTTTGAACAATGCAGAGACAAAAGCTTATGTTAGGGGGAGAAAAACAAGTTAGAAAGCAAGTAAAAGAAAACTGATCAGAGATGATAAGGTACGAACAATGAGAGTGTGAGAGTAAAGGATGATGAAAAAGAAAATCGTAAATCTCAGTGAAAGAAATGTCACACATTGTACAAGTGGTTGCAAAGACAATAACAAGTACAGACAGCAGGTGAGGAGAAGAGACAAGCCAAATGCCCAGAGTAAAACCTTCTGAAATGAAAGAGAGAAAGCTTGGAACAACAACACAGAAAGTTAAAGTCAGTCAGCTTTAAAGTTTCATCATACTCTGAGGGGAGACAGAAAATTGACAGTGAAGGACAAAGCAGGGGCGGGGGGGATGGGGGGAAGGGTTATATAGATGGGGCTTTAATAAGGTTAAAAAGCAGAACATATCCATACTTCTATTTTTGAATCAACCAAAACAGCAGGTATGCATTTTTAAATTTCTTTTTACATATATAAACTTACAAGCATAACATTTAACCACATTCAGTTACATTTAAGCCAATTACTATCCATTCAATGTAAATTCTGTGAGTTTATCTATTTCCTGGGACTCCGACAGTGAAGCTACAGGGAAACCGCAGTAGGTATACAGCAGAATACTAATATTGGGATAGTTACCCAAAATTAAAAATGTTTCATTATCTGCTCACCCTCAGGCTGCTCTTTTCTCTGCAACTCATGCTCTGTTTTGCAAGCCTTTTGAAGTCTAACAATTGCTTTGTGTAAGGAACAGACTTTATTAGTTTTTATTAACCTTTTGTGTCACCGTATCACCGCTATTGGTCATTTCATATGAAAACTGCAGCGATTTGTACCTACTGCAACAACATTTTGTAAAAACTTATACATAAACATGCTTTTCCCATGCGATCAGGCAGCAAAATCCTGAATGAATAAAAAATATAAGGTCTGCGGCAAAAATCAGCAACAAAAAAGGGCAAAAGAAAGGTTTAGAACTACGACAGTATCCTGATAAACACAATGAGATGAAAAGTGAGAGAAGTAAGATAGCAGCACAATAGCAAAAGCCTTTTCATGTGACTTGCATTGATGTTGTCCCCTAGAGTAAAGCGTCAGTGGTGCAGTGTAAAATGCCATTGAGCATTATGTGAAGCTCAAAGTTAAGCACTAACAGTCAGTGATTTCCAGATCATTGGCATGATACAGTATGTCATGCCAATGAGTATTGGCTTTGCAATGGCAGGTCTAAAATTTACGCTTTGTGCTTTTTACACAATCTTACCTTACTTGCTGTGACAGAGTTAAAAGCAGCAAGGCAAGTTTAAAAACTCTCTGACTTTAGGAGGACACCCCGATTACTGTATATATAAGACGTCTCTTATGCTCATTAAGGCTGCATTTATTTTTCTTAAAAATGCAGTAAAAGTATGATGATGTTGTGAGTAATTACTACAGTGTAAAATAATAGTTTTCTATTTAAATATATTTTAAAATGCCATTTATTCCTGTGGTGGCAAAGCTGAATACTTCGGTTTTCAGTGTCATATTGTCTTTCAGAAATCATTCTATCAATCATGTTGATTTGGTGCTTAAGAAACGTGTTATCAGTGCTAAAAACAGTTGTTCTTAATACTGTTGTGGAAACCAAGATACATTGTATTTAGAGTTAGTTCAATAGAAGTTCAAAAGAACAGCATTCATTTGACATATAAATCCTTTGTAACATTATCAATATTTTTACAGTCAAGTTTGATCAATTTATCAATTTATTTTTTATGCATTAGGCAGACATATACTTCATCCAAAGTGACTTGCGCTGTATTTGAGGTATACAGTTTATGAGTTGGAAAATGAACCCATGATCTTGTTTTCCAAGTCCAATCTGCTCTCACATCGAGCAGTACGCTGAAGCCCTGCCATGAGCCATTTAAAAAATGCCTTATGGAAGAAATTGCTGAGTCGTGGTGTTAAACATAATTAGAGCAAAAGAAGCAGGACAAGAATGAGCGATGAAGAAAGTGAATGAGGAAACGAGACAGAAAAGACAGAAAGAAAAGCGATGATGAGGTCGTGCAGGGTATGCGGCGCGTCTCGCTCGGCGAGTGATCAGTCCATGAGGTTGGATCAAAGGTTTCTCTCCTCGTTAAAAAAGCCCCGGCTGACAAAGGCATGTTAATTATTCATTGGAATCAAAAGCAGCGTCCATGAATGCCACTGATTTGCTTGCTGTGTTAAAATGCAGAGTCCAATTTATTACAGTCATGGCGCACATATTAGAAAAACACCAACACAGGCTTGTGCAATTAAGTAGGCCTGTACACTGTACACAGTAGAGCACTTGAGTGTAGTTATAGGCCAAAGGGCCTAGTGTGAGTTACAGCTTAATCTTCTCTACATAGGGTGATTAACTGTGTTTGGTGGCTTGGGAAATGTAGGGGATAAGGGAGGACAAAAGAGAAAAGAGAGAGAGGATGGCAAGACTGGAGAGCTTGTGTAACTACATACAGTGTTTTTTAATCACTGCAATTGTATTGATGGTCATAGTGGCTGTTCATATGGCTGGATTTTCTAACACTGGTGGGCTGTGCATCTATAGCTTTTAAAAACCTGGTCACAAACACATGTCAAATTAACATTCTGGGGGAAAAATGCATAGAAACTGGAGTAGAATGCTAAGCATGACAATAACAAATATTATAATGGGGAATAGAGGGGGTGGTTGTAAAACCTTTTGCTTTAACGTCTGTGAGTATTTAATGCTATTTATCTCAGACTTTAATAGAATTTTCCAGCCATCTGCTACAAATTAACATTGTTTTGAAATCTACAGCGTATTCCTGAACAGTGTTCAGAAGAATTTAATTCAAAAGTTAAACAAATGAGACAAAATATTATGTATCCTCTTATGTAACATGCATTTGACCTGAATGCCAATGTTATTATAATCCAAAATGTTGATATTTAAATTTCTAAATTTGTACACACAAATAATACACATGGCGATCACTTTAATGATCAACTGCTGTATTAGTTTACTTTGAACAGACTTGGATGCCTGTATTACCTTTTGCCTATTTCAGTTCATACATATGTGTTCATACCTATGTGACCCTGGGCCACAAAACTAGTCATAAGTCATAGTCTTTTTTTTTTCTTTTTTTTCTATATAATAAATAAGCTTTCCATTAATGTATGGTTTGTTAAGATAGGACAATATTTGGCCGAGATACAACTATTTGAAAATCTAGAATCTGAAAAAAATCAAAGTACTGAGAAAATCGCCTTTAAAGTTGTCCAAATGAAGTTCTTAGCAAAGCATATAACTAATCAAAAATGAAGTTTTGATATGTTTACGGTAGGAAATTTGAAAAATATCTTCATGGAACATGACCTTTACTTAATATCGCTAAAGTTTTTTTTTTTTTTTTTTAAAACGGAATATCTCCTTTTGGAGTGGACTTTGAGAGTTGTAACTTTGTAGATCTTTTTTATGCCCAAAGATACACAACACACACTGACTAAAGTTCAAAAAGTGAAAAAGCATAATAGCACCCCTTTAAGATCTACAGATATTTTAACACAGCCATTAAGACCATTTGGGCTCCTGTGGATGATGCAATATCATATTTGCTGTTATTACCTTTTCACTTCGTAATAATGGTCTTGTGTTTTCAGTTGCACCACCCTGAGACTTGTCACAGCAATTGTATACTGTTGCCCTCTGATTGCTTCTATTGTTGTCCTCATTTGTAAATCGCTTTGGATAAAAGCGTCTGCTAAATGACTAAATGACTAATTTAATGAGAACATACAAATTGCCAAACAAAAGTTTTCAATTATCTCAACAGCTTTAAAACCACTGCTGTCTGGGACATTTGTTTATAGGAAAGGTTTCAAACATAAAATGGCACAGTATTTTATTTGAAATTTATTATCACTAAAACACCATTTTAAATAGTTTTCTAAAAACAGTTTGTTCAGACAGACAGTTGTGCAACCTGACGTTTTTGAGGTTTGAGATGCAAAAACACAAAATAATATGTATTTTTTTTTTATGTACTGAAAATGTATTCAAACTAAATAGGTTTTATGAAATAAACTTGGACACCAAAATATTTGTGTCATGTCACTGACCCAGCAGCAGAATACAGCTGTCAGTCCAGTATTTGAGTCCTTAATATGGTTGCATTCACAAACAGTTTGGTTATTTACTTACGTGAGAACCAACTTCTATAAATGAACTCACAACGAACTTAAATTTGTAATTTCATATGTGACATGACTTTGTAGTTTTGCCATCTTTGGTATTACTTTAGTCACTGTTGCTATGGTTACAGGCGATAGTCACCCAAGACACTATTGTAAGATGCTGTGTGAACAGGACATTTTGAAACTCACACCTGTAAGTAAATACGGCTGTCAATCCCAAATGCTGACAGTGTGAACATAGCCAATGCGAGCAAATCATATAATGAAATCAATCACTCTTCCCTGCACTTGACTCACGGGAGCACCTCTGTCTTCACTCCTATTGGTTGGGCCACAAATTCTCAAGCGTCTCATCGCTGAACGCGTCCACATCGCGGTCGCTGTCCCTCACGTTTGCTGGAAATTGCCAACTCCCATGGAAAATGAAAGACTTCTGGTCGCTGCAAATCCCTGTCTGTGTGGATGTCCCTTAATAGAGTCTTTTGAAAGTAGGTAGGAAGGTGGAAGAGGAGAGGGAGAGAAGGGAAATGATGGCAAAGATGAGGTGAAAAGGATAATACGAAGGATTTAGGAGGATAAAAATGTACCTGAAGAGGTGGGGGAGAAAAGGTTGAAAGTTGAAAATGGAGCAGGAGGGCAAGTGCGAGCTATCAGTAGTAGAGAGATGTAATGAATGTCTAAAAGAAGAGAGAGACCCTTGACTTCATCCCTCTCTTCCTCACTCGCTCTATCATGTATTTTTAACTGCTTGGGGGCATTTGTAGCAGTGGTTCAACTTGTCAAGCCTGTAAAGTGCTTAAACTTTGACTGCATAGAATGGAAGAGACAGAGGATGAATAAGAGAAACGAGAGAAGCAAAGAGATGGAGAGAAGAGGAGGTTATGGTAATAGAGATGCTCACATGGAGTGAGAGATAAAGGAAGGCTGGGGTGGGAGAGGAGGGATGGAGGGAGTAGCGGAGGTGTAGTGACCTAGTTTAGAAACAGAGGGATGGTGTGTTTAATGGGAAAAAGACGGAGAGACGCAGGGAGGGGTGCTTTGGCAGGCTGCCATGTTGGATTGTCTGGTTTCCGTGGAGACAGAGCATGAGAAGAGCACACTCGTCCGAAGAGATGCACGCACGCTCGTCCTCGGGCTTACTCATACGCTCACACCTCGACTTAACATCCCTTTCTTTTTGCTCGCTCTCAATCCAATGTATTCAGGAACGCCTAATCAGCATGAACCTTAAAATCACATGCTTCCAAATACCACAGTCATTTAGTGATTAGCAGTCACGTTTAGTGATATAAAGCAGGCTTTGGTTGTTTCTAATTTACATAATAATCTAGGGAGATAAATAAACAAGATAGAAAAGTGAACTGCTTTTTTGTGTGTGTGTGTGTGTTCTTTTATTGCTGATGGCATAAAGCTATGGATATTGCTCGAAATAAATTATTCTTTCGCAGTTCTGCCTTTTTAAGAGCTTCAGAATTTCAAAATGCAAATGTTCGAAAGTTGTGGCTCAGACAGGACGTGTTGCCTCAAAACAGCAGTGTGGACATCCATGTACTGTATTAAATGTAATCATGTGTACAGTGCTGCATTTCAATTAGCCCATTCAGAACTGCTAATAAACATCACCTTTTCTATGCTGAGACATTGGCTACAGTGGATTGTACTTGTACATATACACTTGCTTGCTGAAAATGCTAATATCCATGTTGAAAATCCAGCATATGCTGGTTAGGTATGTATTGAAGCATGACTGCTGGTTTGAGCTGGTTTAAGCTGATCATGTGCTGGTCCTGAGCAGGAGCTAGTTGCTTAGGACCAGCACATGAGCAGCTAAGAACCTAAACCAGTTCATGACCAGCTAAGGACCAACTTAAACCAGCTCGTGACTAGCTAAGAACCATCTTAGGCTAGCTCAAATCAGCAGCCATGCTTCAAAACATACCTAACCAGCATATGCTGCATTTTTCAACAGGGATATATTAGACACTCAGTGTGTAGTTGTTGGTGGGTGAACTAGCAAGTGTTCTGTTTTCATCACCAGTTGCAAATATGAGCAAATATTAAATCTTTTATTCAAGATCTTGGAGCCAGTTGTACTTGTTATGCAGTGTATCACTTATAAAACGTAAAGCCGCAACATAAGTAAAGCAAGAACAGATCTTTTTTCTCCATATTGTGACACATTCGAGTATAACAGATTATTGAAGTAGAATTGAAAAAATAAAGGATGGGGACTTGGTCTTATCCGTCGGTTGGAGGCTGGTTTGAATCAGAAAGGAGGGACGTTTCACTGACTTTCCATAGGAGGGGAAAAAATCTGTTGAGAGATTGATTTCAGAGGTCAGAAGAGAGAAAGATGTCATTACCTCAGCTGTTGTAATAGAAACAAACAGCATCTATAATTTAACTAGTTTTCTGTCATTTAAACAAAAAGTCCCTTTAAGGCAAGTCATTTGGACGTCCATCTTTAAAACGCCTCTCGGGCATGCAAGTGCCCAAATTTTCCAAAACTGTTTGCCAAGTTTACGATTAAATTTCATGTTTGAAATCACAAATGAAATCTGACAACAGCTCTCATAAATCTTTTTTCTTTTGCTCAAATAGCGTTAAAAAAGGTTATTTTTCAGGCTAGGCCAGCCTGTGCGCATACACAGTCCTAAGTGCAAGTCTCAGAATGCTGACTGTTTCTATAGCAACTGGGACTTCTAACGGCAGCTGGAGTGACACCATGACCTTACAGATTAGCGATTGGCTCTTTTATTCAGAAGGCGGAGCCTCCTTCAATACAGCGGCCATATTGAGCATTGCATTTTTCCCCATTCAAAAGTATACGAATGACACGTCTTAAGTATTCTATAGTCTTTGGTTTAAAGGTAATATAACACAAAGTATAGTGTTGTATATGTACATTAAATACACATTATAGTGTTATAAATGTACACATTAAAAACAAAATGAAAATGTAAAATACTTTGCTGTGGTTCACAGTCTGTGAACAGAATCCATTGGAGAAGTCTGGCACTCTGTCACCAGAGAGAACTAGAGGGTAAATTCATGATATTTTGATTTTGAGGACACTTGAAAACCAAAGGTGTACTGATACACGTCTGATATTCTCCCAACTGTTCATGTTCACCTAAGACATAACCGAGTGTGGTTACATGAATGTAACGGATCATTTGATATCATTTTGTGTGTATTTCTCTGTTCAAGTGACGCAAAAAAGTACTCGTGTGCTGTGTGACAGGCACTGCTTCTGTGTCTGTGCTCACCAAATCTGACTCTTTTGCATTAAATTTATCCATATATCTGTACGCATCTGAATGAATGAATCTTTTCCCAAATAATCCCTCCCTAACATTTTCGTCTTGTTTTTCGTCTTTGTTTTAGCAACAAAAATGTCAATAGATTTTCATCATAGTTTTTGTCATTTAAAACAATTTTTTGTTATCGACAGTGAAAAAATGTTGATAAAAATTAGTTGTAAATGAAATTAACACTGCCATTCAGATTACTTTTCAAGTTTCTTTAACATGTTTATTCAGCTCCATTTAGTTGATTTTGCAATCCAAAAAAAAAAAAAAACATTTTCATATAACTTAATTCAATACCAAAGCAATTCTGCCATTTTATATAGTGCAATGCTGTTATCCATCTGTAGTATTTTGGCTCCACTGAAGCTTGAGTGAGTTCACACGCACACACATCGTCTCAAGCCCATGCTCGCAGATATAACACATAAGATTGCAGAATTAGTTCCTGCAAGCTGAGAGGCTTCAGACATGCATGATTAGATCCCTGAGGTGCCCATCTGCATGACCATGTAAATTACAGCGCCTATTTTCCAATTGCTTCCAAAGTGTGCATGTGCAGGTTTGCATCATAATTTTGTGATATCTCTGCCACACTCAACTTTTTCACCTGTCTGTGCAAACTAGAGAGCAACTTCGATGTAATGTGTCTATTTAACAGTACTCCTTTCCATCTTGAATGCAATTGAACGCCTGAGAGAGATTACCGTATTGATGATGCAATTGAAGATCAAGGCAATTTTCCCCTCTGTTCAAGAACCACTTACAAGTAGCATTTTCTGGCAAACACAGCATGTATTACATGGTATTTGAACCCATACAACAAATAGAGCAGTAATGCCTCTCTAATTATTCTCCTTCTCTCTCTCTCTTTTTCTTTCCTTCTCATTTTCTTATTATTATAGTGGAATAATCTGTGATGGCGGTCTTTCACGATCTCCTGTGGTGCACAAATACAGTATATTCTGAAGGAAAGAGAGCACAGGAGTGCTTAAGTGAATCATTAGCCAGCACCATTAGAGTTTGTTGAGAGCCTCTTTTTTATGCATGTGACCCTAATTGAAGGAGCAAAAGGGAGTATATGTAATATTTTTTCAAAGATCCTTCCACCCCCCATTAGCACCATTTTCTTCTATTAGCTCGTCAACACACAAGCAGTTAAATGCCAGATGTAATTGTGATCTATTACATTTTTGTTGTTGTTTTGTTTTGTTTTTTCACCTTTTTTCAAGGTGAAGTTTTTATCTTCTCTAAGTTTCACCCTTTTTAGAGGTTCATGCAGTGGTGGTGCTTGTACCCTGATGTGTTTGTTCAGATGTTCGTCTTCATTATTTCTCTGCTTTAAAACAGTTTGGGCCTTAGAGACCAGAAGTCAAAGCCTCCAAACTTGACCATCGCTATGCACACATCCTTCCAGTTTTAGGTGATGCTATATAAAGCGAATGTTTTTGCTCAGCTCAAATGTGCTACAAAATTGTCCCTTTCCAGCAAAGTCAGTTCACTCACCGGCTATATTTGCAACGTCTCAGCATGACCAACTCCTGTCTACTTAAATGGAGATATACCAGAAACCAATTAATCGTTTGCCAAACTAGCATTTAAATAACATTTTAAATCAGTAATAAAATCTGATATTGCCTTTGTGATGTTGTTTTTTGATCAAATAGCAAAAAAAAAAAAACTTAAATTTTGTCCTGCCAATGCGCATGTGATGTCCTAAGCACACGTCTCAGAAACAATGACTTCATTGTCTTCATAGTCTAATGTAGCAATTACTACATTACCAATTGCTGATTGCCTCTTTTATTTAAAAGGAGAGTTTTATTCTGCTGTATTGCAAATTGCACTTTCACCCATCAAAGTAATATGAGTGAACCTTGTTACATACTGTATTTTTTTTAAGTATTTTTTATTCATCTTAATCATTTAGGGTTTCCTTAATCAAATGGTCATACGTATTTTCATTTCCACCTAGAAAATAAAATAAATAAATGTTTTCTTGTGGGAAAAAAAAACTACTTTTTTGAACACCTCCTAGTCCTTTTCCACCCACTGTGGGTGCTACAACTTCAAAAACTTCGTAACTTTGTAACTGTTGATAAAGGAAGTTGAAATCTGGCAGGCATTTACTTAGGTGACAAATCCTTATATTCTTAATCAGACATATCATGTAAAATTATTTCAATCAGGAATGGATCATCATTATTTACATTTAAGTTTAATAGACTCTCTTATTCCAAGTGACTTACAAATGAGGAACAGCGCAAGCAATTTGAATCAGCAGTATAGAATACAATGGTTAAAAGTATAAAGTATAATAAATATACACTAGATTAGTACACAAAGCAAGAGCAGAGGTGAAAAGCAGAAAAGTAGAGAGACATGATCTTTTTAAATGTAATCTTTCTAACAATTAAATATTTTTGACAGTTATAGTGAAATCTTTAACTTTAGTGCATGAAGTGGATGTAAAACCATATTTTGTGGGAATAAAATTGAATGAGCTACTGCAGCATTTGTTCATATCTCAAGTAAACATATGGGCTAGAATCTTAAACCCAGAAACTCATTTTTCTCCTCCTTTTTTATATTTTCTGGGCAGTGTTAAGGTTAACTCCTTTTGTCTGAGTCCTGTCAAAAACTACAATGCCAGAATAATCTAAGGATGCACATGGACACAATCTGAGGACACATTTAGTCAGTTTCCAGAAATAGAGACCTCTATAATTCAAAAAAATCCACAAAACTTTACAATGGTGATAAAAGAAATTGCCGTTTAACCCCACAGCACCTTATTCACAACATCCACAGTATCTATTCTTTTACAATGGCTATTGTGGTAATATTGTTCCCTTTTTCATTCTGCACGGGTCCCGATGATTACTGCTTACGGCTAAATTTTTTTAATTGGAATTGCTTGAACAGTCTTTTCAATTGTGTAGGCAGAATTGTGGTAGTATCGTGCTCTGGTGAACTTGCAGGTAGTGCAAAGGGAGAATTTCTCTGCCAACACATTGAAAGAGAAATCACAGCTAATTAGACATTTAACATTTCAACCAAGTTTATGTACTGGGGTTAGAAAGAAAATCAAGACTTATATTCAGAAACCAGATATTTATATTTGAGTGGTACTTATTCCATGAGTCCATGTGAAATGTATATTATGGCGTTCCAGCATGTTACTATGTTACTATGCCTTGGCTATGCAATGTCCCTGAGGGTTACTAGGTGGTTACTTACTACCCAGAAGTAGTAAAAGAGCCCTTGACTCTGACTATATAAAGTAGTAATGCCTCAGTAACCACAATTTAATATACAGTACATGAAATTCCCATTTAAAACCTTTGTCAGATGCTGAATAGTCTTAGTCAATGTCAGGGATCTTAAACTGCACAAGACTTTAATTACCCTTATACCCTCAAAGGGATTCTAGGGTACATGTTTGAATGTGGGCATGAAACTTGGCAATTGTGCATATGTATTAATCAGTATGATCAGTGGTGTTTTGTAAAGAACTCTGAAATTAAATCGGTTTTGAAATGTGCTTTCAGACAAGTGTGTGTGTTTGTGTGTTTGTGTGTGTGTGGGGGGGGGGGGCTTTGNTTTGAAATGTGCTTTCAGACAAGTGTGTGTGTTTGTGTGTTTGTGTGTGTGTGGGGGGGGGGTGCTTTGTGAAGATGTAATTGCCATTAAACCAGCAGAAGACAGAAATTAGATTTGGCATCCTCTGAGGATGAAGAGAGGGGAAAAGTTTCAACAGAAAATGAATGACAGAAAATTTTAATGATGTGGAGAATTGTACAGATAGTGGGGTGGAAGGAGAGCAAAGAAAGAAAGAGAGGTGAAACCTGCTGGGTCGCTATAATGTAATAATGAATGTAACAGGCTCCATACAACTCATATGAAGGGTACGATTCTCCATAATGGTCAGTTTCCCTGCTCTCGCTGAGCTGCTTTTGATTATGAGGGAAACAGCTCTTGAGAAGCAGCTCCTGTGGATTGCAGACATCACTAATTGGCTTAAGGGCATCTAGGTACCTGGATCTTGGCTGATCAATACAGTCTAATCATTGAGCCTTGATGATACCCTGATTAATGTGTGACTGGAGATAGACCACTTGCTTGTCTGCTCTCATTTATTGATTTTAATTTTTGCTTTCGTTTTCTATACACAGAACAAAGTTTTCAGTGTTACGGAATAAGTGTGCATCTATGCTAAGAGTAGACTAAGGCAGTCAGTCGAGTATAATACTTAATCATAATTTATCTTATATTATTTGTAGTTGTCACACTAGTGCATCCATTCTTTTTTAATAGCTGGGTTTGGCAGTTTGTTTGAAAAACACTTGCAATTAAATATATGTGCATTATGCACAAAGGCAAGACAGGTATTGAAAGGCAATGACATTGCCTATCCGGACTTGCAGTCCAATTCACATTTTCATTTACATGTGCATTTATGTATTTTCAACAACTTAAGCATATGTGCAGTGTCATTATAAAAGCGCTCTTGTAAAAATACACCTCACAGCACTGCGCATACAAGATATTTTTGAATCTGATTGGGAAGGTAGTTGTATTCAAGTGTTTACATGTTTTTTTTTTCCTATTGATCGTATTACTTCAGGTCTACACTACCCCTTCCAATCCGATAAAAAAATCATTCAGATCAAACTCAGTTGGATTGACTAAGGTATTTACATGAAGAATTTTCAATCTGATTGAGCCATCAGTCTGACTACTAATGGATTATTTGGGTGCATGTAAACATGGCTATTGATTAATGGCTGAAATTGTGTCTGGTGGACTGTAAAATATAAATTTGCAGTGACTAGAATTTTAAAAAAGTAAAGTGTGATAAAGGATATCAAATCAATCAAAATTCTGTTTTAAAAAATCAAGCTATTTTGTTCTCACATTCTTTGTTGGCACAGTTGGCTTTGTAGAGCAGTGTTGTTGTCTGACAGTTATCACATTAATGCGAGATGTCTCCTGGAGGGCCACCTTCCTGCAGAGTTTAGTGCCAGCCCTAATTAAACACACCTGAACCAGCTAATCAAGACCTTCAGTATCTCTAGAAACTTCTTGGCAGTGTGTTGGAGCTAAACGCAGCAGAAAGATGGCCCTCCAGGAGCAGGATTGGACACGCCTGCATTAACGTTTCCAAGAATAATGGTGCGTTTCATGCTTGTTGATTTGTGTTGATATAAAACTAGATATAAATACTATAACAAACCCCTAACAGATTTAAATTGCTGTTAAATGTCCCACCTAAATTTGAAAACCTCCTTTTAGGGATGTCCTCATTTGTAAAAACCAGCATAGCAATAGATTTTTGTAAAAAAGAAAAAAAAAATCTGTTAGTGGTGGTTATTGTGTTTATAACTAGCTTTGTATAAACAGCTGAAGTATATACAGTATCTCCATGTGTGTGTCTGTTGAATAAAGACAATTGTGCTGGTACTCTTCTAGAGGTTTGTACAAGTGTTGGAAAATTGCTGAAAAACCGAACGGAGAGAAGTAGTTCTAACATCACATTAGACAAATGTGTCAATTGTGTTACAAGGAATTAACACAAACCGTTTCCTAATCACTGGTGTTAATGCATTTTGTTTATTTTGACAAACCTAGATCAGACATAATTGAATCCTTTCATACATTATAGCTTATTATATGTTCCAGTGACAATGTAGTTATTTTAAACAAATAGCAAACAAAAAATACAATTTAAACATGTCTGAGCACCAGTTCAGCATTACATTAAAGTAGAAGCAGAGGTTTAATACCCATTCCTGCAGCCCTATGACATTTCTTCTTCTTTTATTCACAAATGTTTGTCTGATTAGAGTACTTTATTTGAGGAGAGAATGACCTCAGCAAGTACTGGCGTAGTTGGTTATGTAATGCGATTATTTTCTACTAATATGTGCCACAGCAGGCTGATTGCAGCATAAATAATGCAGGCATGCCGAGACTCACAACGCTCTACAGCACGCAGCACTGAAGCACATAGCCATGAAATGAAAAATGAAAACATTAAAGCTTTATTAAAGTGTTGCTTTAATTGTAGCTGAGGCAGTTTATGTCCATGTGTGTGGTTAGGCTTTAGAGCCACTGTGACCAGTAGGGTCCTCAGAGAGCAATTTGGCTGGCTCAGTCGTCGCAGTTTCTTCGGAGCGGCTGCAGGAGCTCTGATAACAACACAGCTGTTTTACAATTCAAACTCTATGACGACAACAATGATGTGTGTTTCATGTTTATTCTGATACTTTCAATTGCCCTAAGGCTCACAAATTTGCGATTTTATAACGTTGTTTAATGTTGTATTGTATCATATATATGGTAATACTGTGATAAATGTATAGATCCCATTGTATTGGCATTTAAATAATATACTTTTATATTACACAGCACATTAAGAAGCACACAATCTATTCACTGAAAAGCCTTCGTAGTTGATTGTATCTGATCATCATGATTGACACATATCTCTCACATAACTCTCTAAATATACTGTAGTCATGCTCACGTTTGTTCCACAAAAGTAGAATTATCACTAGAAAGTGCTGGAGTGGTGGTTTAATGTATTTGCAAAAACTAGACGTGTTATTATTTCTGTGTGTCAACACTGTGCACTACAACCGTATTGTTATACTTGCACTCATCCTTATTCTAGTAGTATTTCTCCTGGTTTATTCTTTCATCTCTATTTCTTTTCCATCGTTCAACAGGTGTTTCGCAGTGGAGAAGGTATGGGTATTCGTCTGGATAGTGCGTCTGCGTTTCAGGGAGCTGTCATCTCCCCTCACTATGACTCACTGCTGGTTAAAGTCATAGCCAGCGGCAAAGACCTCCCCACCGCCGCAACCAAAATGCACAGAGCACTTACCGAGTTCAGAGTTCGTGGTGTTAAGGTAGGTGTAAAACTGATCCTTTAGCAATTGGCTGCTTTAATGGCACCCCCGAGTGTCACACGCAAGGTTGGCTGGTTATCACCTGTTTTAATGCTATAAAAACATCCATTCAAAGGTAGTTGTGTCTGAATGATAATGCTAACAGGAATTGTAGACCTTCGTAGTCATATGTCAAAGTTTTCACCGAAATGTTTTGTTTTATCTGGTATTTTGGGTTGAATTTAGTGATTTATGTTTACCTGTGTCAACTGAGAACACATTTAGGCTTTGAGGCTCCCTGACTTCTAAAAATTTCGAACTCTTTTGTATCAGACGAGCCCTTTGACAGTGGCGCTGTTTCAAAAATCCACAGAAGCTCAAGGGATCAGAGGTTCCTAAGACATAAAGGCACCTTTTGATAGAGATCTGAGACTGTCTCAACCAAGCGCATGCAGATATTACAAAGGAAAGAGACTTTTTTAAAAGACTGTTGACTAATAATCAGGCCCGAAGGACAGAAAATAAGTTACATGACAATAGGTTTGTTTGTATAAGCTGAAAATTCTGCATAAGGTTACACAACCACAGTCAATCAGAATGTAGTTGTTATGTAGTTTGCATGTGGAATGAGATTTGGGCATCTTTAAGTTGCTGTCAGCATGTTGATATTATTTAAATCAAGGGCTTGGTGACTCAGATCATTTATTAGTCACTGTTGCTGTTGTTGTTATTGCAGTCATGCCTGTTTATCACATGCCCCAAAGCATTTTGCGTAACAGTCTAAACTCTTAGTCGGCTGTCATATTTCAGGGTTATGAATCTCTTGAAATAATCAAGATTAGCCAGCTATTAAGTGCTCATCATCATGTCATTCAAGGATATTTCCTAAGACACAGTTTGTACAATTGTACTCAGTCAGTTTGCATTTGTATTTGAGTTTGTATTTATTTATTACTTTTTAACGTGGCTGACTTAGTAGCACTGGCTTTTTGGTGCCCGAAGTGGCCATATTTCAGATCCCCATAAGTCTCTTTTCTCATAATGTTTTTTTTTACACAAGTCATACCGTACTGACAGAGCAGAGCTAGTTTCATCAGCCCATCAGACACCATCCAATTAGCCAGAGTGAATTCCTTTTCCTGCAATATTTCAGCTGTGCAATCTCTCTGAACACTCGTTAACTTTGTAGACAAGATGTCTGAACACCAGATCGTACTGACCTGAAAACTGTTTGAACAAATGTAGTGAGTGTGCATAAAGTTGGGAGTGAATGGACATAAGGAAGAGAAGAGAAAGGGGTGGGGGCTGCACAATGTGGCAAAACAGGCAAAAGAGCAACACAGTGGGAGAGATGGTAACTGTAAATGACATGTGAGTTGGTAGTGCCCATAGCAATTGTCACCAACAAGCATGTCTTACTAAGAAGAGGCACTGGTTGCAGTGCTTTTCGCATTTGGGAGAGAAGGAGAAAGACCTGTCGATGCCGAAGCTGAAAACCACCTCCACGCAATGCAGCAAGCCCAGAGCTTTAACGGTCACTGCACACTGCTCAAAATAAAAATGATTTGTTTTTATTTTGCCGAGTGTTGAAATGTATATATCGCATGGAATCCCATTAATCATGAGTGAGTTGCAAATTTATTACAATTTATTTGATGTTAGTTTCATATCCAAGGAACAGTTTACTCTTTTAAATATTTATAACATATATTTATTTATTTTATATATTTAGAACATATAGTATAATGCTTTGATAAAAAGGATTAATCCTTTTACATCCTTTTATCTACAATTTCACATTTCAAATAAAATGTGACAAAGCAGCTCCTTGGCAGAAAAAGTTTTTAATTAGTATTAAAGTGTAAGTGTAATTAAGGTAGGTTTAAAGTCCCTAATTAATGGCAATTTAGTGTTTTCTGTTATCTGATCTAAAGTGAGAACTATTTACTCCTAATAACAAGTCCTTTACTCCTGGTTTAAATTACTATGCATCAGTTAGTTAACAATGGGTAAAAAGCATTATCTTACTTAACTCTTTACATTGAGCTAATTAAACAAGTTGCAACTGAGAGATATATAGTTACAAATTCATGAGTTACCATTCTATTTCTAAAAAACAACAGAAATCTTTTGTAGTTTACTTACTATGATATTGTTACATATACACTCCCAGTCATACATTTTTAAACAGTAAGATTTTGACAGAAGCTTTTTAAAGAATTCACTTCTGCTCACCAAGCCTGCATCCAAAATACAGCAAAATTGGTAGTATTGTTAAATATTGTTAGCAAATATTTTAAAGTATATTAGTAACTAGTTTTGATGACCATTAACTTCCATTGTTTAAACAAAAACATGACATTTCTCAAAATTACTTGAGTAAATGATGTCAGAATTTTCATTTATGGGTGGACTGCCAATTTATAGACACAAGAAATAAAAATACAATTGTGATAAAGTAGCA
>JAHKKF010513462.1:0-13989 GCA_019740295.1 Labeo calbasu
AAAATAAAGTAAATAAAGTAAAATGAAAAAATAAAATAAAATAAAATAAAATAAAATAAAATAAAATAAAATAAAATAAAATAAAATAAAATAAAATAAAATAAAATAAAATAAAATACTTTTGGCCAATCCTTCACTAGGCAGGTTTTTGTCCAGTCAAATGCTGTGAATGCCCATGCCCCTAATTCCCCACTGAAATGCAAATCATACATTTTTAATAGCCTATTTTGCCTATTGAAAAAGGGATGAGGTCTTCAAAATGTCCTGCCTTATGTTCCTGTTTTAACAGGAAATACAAGAAAAAAACTAAACATAACCAAACAATAAGCTGATTTCATGGGGAAAGATTAAATCACATGGATTTGCACATGCACTTACACATTGGCGATGAAAAATGTAGCAAAGCAAGCTACCGTTAAATTAAGGCAACACATGTTGACATGTTTTGAAATCTCACACAGATTTTCAGCACATCTGAACACATTACCTATACAAGAATGTGCACAAAATCTTTGGCTCCAGCACAAATCCAGCAACATCTCCAGTAATCTGGATGCAGTAGATGTCAGGTAGTTGATCCGACAGAAAAACAGAATAAGGAACGAGAATGAGAATGAATAAGTAAAGAAACAAAGTGTTGGCATGTGTTAGGGTGTGTGTTTGGCATTTGGCAGCTATAGACCCCATTAGCGGCAGGTCAGGCCAGGTAAAACACAGCCCAGCTGTCAGGGAAAAAGACAGAGAGACACAGAAAGTGATGTGTTTATAGGAACAGATTGTCCAGATGTTACACCTGTCTGTCTGCCTAGCCTCTGTGACCACTGTCAAGCCACCTCTGCCATAATGAGCAAATGTCTTGTATGTGTGTGAGAGTGTTTGTATGTGTGTTTATTCATTATTCATTTTGTTTTCGCCGTCCCTGCCCTGAGATGCCTGGATGTAACGCTGCAATGATGTGATCAGCATTTTCATTCTCTATCGATCACAGCACACCAGGAATTCTCTATACATCTATTTTTCTCCTCTCTGTCTCACCTAGTTTCATTTTTATTTTAGAAATGGATGGATTTGCTTTCGGACAACACTTCAGTTGCAAGATTGCCACTGCTTCCGACGGCCAGGCTCCCTTTAGTGTCCTGTATGAATAAGTTAATAAGTTCATTTTGGTGTCATGCTAACTTATTGAACGCATTTTTTTTCTCCACTATCCATCTTCCGATCTTCACTGCAAAATTCCCTTTCAAGAAAATGTTCTTTTTTTTTGTCATAATTATGAGCTTAACAGTATCTAACAGGAGCTTGACAGTATCCCCAGTATCCAATAATAATAATAATATTATTAATAATGATAATAATAATTAAATTACAACACATTACATTGGGACGTAAAAATGAATTTCAATTAAATTCTGCACAACAGTTTTCAACAATGATTTCTGCAGGATCATGTGACACTATGGCTCTATAATTTCCGCGATGCGGAAAACGTGGATAGAATCTGGGAATCCAGTCACAAAAATGGAATTTACTCTACAACGCGGAATTTGCCAATTTTGGGATGAATAAAGGTAGGTCAGTACACTTAAAACAAAATGTAATATGAACAGCATTTGTGAATATTAAATAGCAAAAATGCTATTTAAATATGAATCCTGCATGTTCTGTGTCTCTAGTGGTGTTTTTGCCATCTGCCGCCCCAATATACGAGTACATGAACACATAGAACTGCTACTTCATGAGCATATTACTTTCATTTCTTTTGAGAAAAAACTATCGTCAACCAAAAACTAGAGGTCGTCACAGCAACCTGTCAAAATAAAAGTTTGGTTTTTGGTTTTCCCCTTAATGAGAAGAAACTGTGACAGAAATATATTACTCAATGTGATGATAGTACTACTACTACTACTACTACTACTAAAATGATTATTAAAACATTATTTTTTATCGAATATTTACCAACAAAAAAAGTAAATACACAACACAGTATAAATAATCAAATAAGTAAATAAAGAGATGCTTTTGATTAATAAAATGGAATGAAAATGGAATCCAGAAAAGTAATGGAAAACAAAGAATTAAGTAAAAATAAAACTAAATTGGAGAACACAATTTAAACGCATTTCATGTAATTTTTGTTAAACATTAATTTTCCCCCTTTTTTTTAATTTAACCATTAAAACAGAAAAAAAAAACGGAATTTGGGAAAAATAAAATGGATTTTATAGGGCTCTAGACAATGTCTGCTAAGAATGTTAAACTTCAAAAGCATTAAAATACAAAAAGCTTATTTTAAATTAATAATACTTCACAGTATATTACATATACAGCAACAGATTCTGGGAATGCTGTTGCTTTGATTTTATTAGATCTCAGATCAGCTTTTGATTTGGTTAATCACAGTATACTCATCTCTCATTTAAAAAATTATATTGGCCCGCGAGGCACTACTTTAGAACGGTTCCGGTCCTTTTTAACGAACCGAAAGAAACACTTTGGGGCAGTCATGGCCTAATGGTTAGAGAGTAGGGCTTGTAACTCAAAGGTCGCCGGTTTGATTCCCACACCGGCATGAATTGAAGGTGGGAATTGTGAATAAACAGTGCTCTTCAATACCATGACTGAGGTGCCCTTGAGCAAAGCACCGAACCCCCAATTGCTCCCTGGAGCAATGGAAATGGAAAAGAATTATGCAATGGAAACCTATGTGAACTGCCACTGCACTTCTGGTTAAATCAGGGGTGTCAAACTCTGGTCCTGCAGAGTTTAGAAGCAACCCTAATGAAACACACCTGATCCAACTAATCAGTTCCTTCAGGCTTAATTGAAAACTGCACAGTATGTATGTTGGAGCAAGAACAAAACTCTGCAGGGCTGCAGCCCTGAGTTTGACACCCCTGGGTTAAATGCAGAGGACCAATTTCGAGTATGGGTCGTCATGAGTATGGGACTTTCACTTCTTCCACTGCCCCTCTGTCTTGTGGGCTCCAAGTTTTTTTTTATGTTATATGTATGTTTTATGTTTTATATATATGCACACACACATACACAACCTTTGGGTTTGATTTTTAAGAATTATGGAATTTCTTTCCATCTTTCCATTTATATGCTGATGATCTACAGTATCTTTCTTGTAAACCTAATGGAAATAATGCACTAGGAGATCCGTATGCAAGCATCCAAAAATATGGCTTACAAAAGATTTTGTGACGTTAACTGAAGGTAAAACAGAAGTAATTTTGTTTGGACCCAATGATGCTTTCAATGCTAGTAACTATAACCTATATGGGTTACTCCATGTGCAAAAACATAGTTTATTGGTTTTTACTCTAGCCTAAAGTTTGACAAACAGATTAATGGAGTAGTTAAGATGTGTTTTTTTTTCTTCCCATCTTTTAACTGGGATTAACTGCTCATCTACAGAGTGTTTACAACTGGTCCAAAAGTTGTAAACGCTCTCCTGACTTGAACTCGTAAAATTCGTAAATCTCTCCATCTTGATTTCTTTGCAGTGGCTGCCTGTAAAATTGAGAGTTGATTTTAAAATATTAATTTTGTTTTTTAAATTGCTCAGTAATCTTGCACGGGTTTATTTGTTGCTTTCACACAAACCAGTAAGATCGCTTAGGTCGATGCATTTAAAAATGCTATCCGTCCCTAGGTCCAGACTGAAACAACGTGGTGATCGAGCTTTTGCTGTTGCCGGGCCAACTCTTTGGAACAATCTCCCCGTAGCTATCCAAACAGCACCTTCTCTATCTATTTTTAAATCAATGCTCAAATCTTACTTAATTGAAAAATTTATGATGGTAAATTTTTATTTGCATTGTTTATTGTATCGTCTATATTTTGATTACTTGTTTTATTGTAAAAATTTTTGTGCACTGCACTTTGGTCAACCTTTTGGTTGTTTTAAAATGTGCCTTATAAATAAAGTGTGAAGTGTTACTGTTTTACCATATTTTTGATGAAATAAATGCGGCCTTGGTGATACATAAAAAAAAAAAAAAATCTTACTGACTTTAACTTTTCAGCTGCATAGATTGTACGACAATCTTGCAACAATCAGCTATTAAAACAGTTTACAAATATTTATGTATTACAAAAATAATGTACAGACTCTTAATTAATTCAAAAATGTAAATAAAGAAATTAACAACTGAACATTTGTTTGCCTAATGTGTCTAAACAGACCTTAAATTGCAATGCTCTAGACTTTCCTAATGCATCTCCAGAGATCAAACGCACACCAGTTTGGGTAGCATCACACTACATGCACCGAGTACGACAGCTGCTGTCTTGTTCATATATCAAACTGTTGTTTTGGTGCAGGAATATATAGCCATAAATGACTGCAATATGTCAAACCCTTCCTTGTCTGAATGAAAGTGTGTCAAAACAACAGAGGAACACCACATCTAAGTTGGCACTGCTGATTCCACCAACAGATGAATGGATTCTCAGATGTGGCTCCAACATCACCACATCTGCTCCTAACAGGACCACAGAGTTTCTTCTGAACGCCTCATCCAAGAACATGACAAATATAGTTCTCTGCCAAACTAAACATCTTTCAATCACATTACTGTAATATCAGACACCTAAGAGCATCACTGAAACTTGCTCACGGCTGCAGCTATGTTGTTTCCCACCATCAGAAGACGTGGGCTTTTATTTCTTGCCTGAATATCTTAATTATCACCTGAACGCCAACAGCAACAGTCTTAAGAAAAGATCATGAACCTGTATTGGGAGAGTCAAAACATCATCAATAATTCCAAGGGCAAAGCAGGCTCTCGCTATATTTATTCTGTAGAAACAACCATCGCTTTTATACACCGTACCAGAATCTGACAGAAAGATAGACTTGTTAAGTACGAAATAAAAGAATAATATCCTATTTGCATGGTGGGAGTACATATATTACGTTTTCGAGAACTGATAGTGGAATTTCAACTGGAAAAAGACAGAGTTTGTGGGTTTGCGATTTGTAATAGAACAGATGTTCTGCAAATTGCACAGTTCATCAGCTGGCTGCAAAGACGAGAATGATTGGCGTTAGCATTGTGCTAGCTGAAGGGGTGTTTATTACGATTTCTGGCGCTGTTAACTTCGTGACACCGTGAAATGACATCAGGGCACATAGAGCAATCGTGAGGTCGCCGAGGCCAGTTAAACAAATGTTAATAGTGTTTACCAGCTTTGAATAGGAAGGAAATGCAGCTAATTTGTTTTAATTGGAGAATCCATATGATGGGTTTGATGAGCAATGTGACAAGCATTTTGAAGTCTGAAGCACTCTTCACAGCACCATCTGGAGAGTCACTCAGTGTGGGCAGTATGTGTGTGTGCATGCGTTTGACTCGTTGCAAGTCTTATGAGGCTGAGAAGTTTGTTTATGAAAAAGCAATTTCTCTGCTGACAGCATGAGTGTCTTACTTTAACACTCTCCTGAAAGTACAACTTTCACTCACATCGCATTTATGCTCTCAAATACAAAAGGGAGAAAAAAAAACGCAACAAAGACATAGAGCCTTATTGAATATATGGATTTGTGGCTGTCTTATCTTTAGATGAAAGCTAGGAAGTAGTGACATGGAAATCTAGAGACGTGGGCTGCACTGTAAAGAAATGTGGCGCATGTTTGGATTGCATTAGCAGAGATTAGCTGCCCCTTCTTGCATCAGTCAAACGTACTGAATAACTTTTCACTGTATTTTCACTGTTTTCATTGTGCATTGTGTTTGAAATGTTCTAAACTAAGGTAAGCACACATTTCAAGCGCTTTCTTGATGTTGTAAATGACAAAACAGCCAGATATTTCCAACATAGGCTCATTGGAAATACGTGCCTCAATACGCATTTCTGCAAAACTGAAAAAAAAACATACCTATATGTAGGAATCACTTCAGTTGCCAGCTGAAATGAACACTAGAGGCAGTAAAACTCTGACAACTTTTATTCCTTTTCACACAAAGTATGATTTACAGGTACAGAGTTGTGATTAATAAAGCCCAATTTTCACACAGTTACTTGCAGAATAGTATGTTATGACTTCAAAACTATTTTAACATTCTGTGCAGTTTGAAAACTGATGGTTTTGAGTTTGTTTTTTTTTTAATCCAGTAGGTTTGCTCAGTAGCTCACGTGATACAGAGCTGTACTTGAGTGACCAAGAGCTCCGGTACGAACCCTGTGAAACTATGGATTGACAAAGCAGCTCAAATCTGCATAAGGACGTTAAAATAGCATGGCTGCATCAGTAAATGCATTATAATATAACTTTTGCATTTGTTAACACTATCAGGTAGGTTTAGGATTGGGTTGGATGTAGTGGATATTTCCAACATTAACCTTTAGTGACACTCCCTGGATATTTGAATTCTGAAAAGCCGCAACACGTACCTCAAGCTGCGTAAAAAAAACGTATTATTTGATTAAACGTAAAAATTTGATTTGATTTGATTGATTGATTACTGATACTGAATATTTAAAGGGACAGTTCACCCAAAAATAAAAAATCTGTTATAAATTAGTCACCTTCATGTCTTTCCAAACCCGTAAGACATTCGTTCATCTTCAGAACATGAATTAAAATATTTCTGATTAAATCTGAGAGCTTTCTGACCCTGTATAGACAGCAAAGTACATCATGGTACTCTCATAAACGTGCATCGAACACTGACACACAAAAGAAGAAATTGTAAAATAAAGTTATTTTTATTTTCTTTGCACACATAAAGTATTCTCGTAGCTTCATGAAATTAAGGCTGAACCACTGATGTCACACGGACTATCCTTACTACCTTTCTGGGCCTTGAAATTGGTAGTTGCATTGCTGTCGATGCAGGGTCAGAAAGCTCCCGGATTTCATAAAAAATATTTTAATTTGTGTTCTGAAGATGACCAAAGGTCTTACAGGTTTGTAACGACGTGAGGGTGCGTAATTAATGTCAAGATTTTAATTTTTTTGGTGAACTATCCCTTTAACCGTGCATGTTCATATTGCCATATTTTACATTTAGATTATCTATAACATCATCTAACACTCACTTAAAGCTTAAATACAATCTTGAAAAAAATATTCAGAAATGTGACTAAATAACACGGTTAAAAGTCATTTTTAGCAAATCTTAAAATTGATATCAATCATACAGCACATTAATAATAATAACTAAATTCATTTGTCTGTTTTTTTTTCCCCCTCAACAAAATAGAATTTTAATGTCAGCCATTTATTGGTTATTTATTGCCATAAGACCACAAGAATACAATCCCGAACCCTTTACTACTGACAAACTTTATTTCCAAAATTAGCAGACAATGAAAAAATCACTTTAAAAGGATCACTGGAAATAACATTCTATTTTAATACGATAAAATATTTAGGATTGTGTTTGTTGCAAAGAAGAAAAAAGAAAAAAAGAAAAAATCATCAGTAACCAGCCAAACCTTGACCCCTTGTGTATTACATACCTTGCATAAATCAAGACTAACCTACTGTCCTTTACCCACCTCAGGTTAGTTTATATAGTGCTGGGGTGTGATGAAGTCTGACATGAGTGTGTTTTGATATGCCTTGTCATTTGTCCCCTTTCCCCCGATCTTGGCTTAGACCCCTGGGTCGAGCCCTTTAATGTCACCATCTTGACAAGAAAAGGTCAAGGTTCATCATAATATCTTTTCCTGCATTTATAAATAATTAAAATCAGCATCAACGGGTGTAAGAAATGAGTAAAAAGTTACAATAAAAAAGAAAAAGATGAATACAATCTTAGAATTTATTTGAAGCTTTAAAAAAGCCAGAATCCCTTATGGTTTGTTCCAGCTGTAGCCGGCAAAGCGCTGTGTCACAGGGGTTACAGCGCATATGAGGCCCCGGGGCCAAACAGATGTGGGAAAGGACGTGTTTCGATTGTTTTTCTCTGACCTGTTATGATTCAGAGCCGCAAGCTATCACTCTTCAGCTAGTATTTATTTTCCTATTTCATTTTTAAACTGCCTTTGCTTGCTCCCTGCGGTAATTAAGATAAAATTATCTGAAGTATGGGCGATTGTGCGCTGCTCGCTCCCTTTCCCTCTCTCTCTGTTTATAGATTAGGGGAAAATACAGTTAAGATCAATGCCAAAGAGAAAATTACAAATCTATACAAGCTCTTGCAGGGAGAAATGTGAGGACAAACAAGCCATGTCTTATGGGAAAACAAAGCTGATCTTGGAGAAGTGATGCTCGACAACAAAACACTTCTGTCGTGGACTGTAATGTGTATTAATGCAACATAAAAGAGATCTTATCACACAAAGCCTTGATGCTGCTTGTGTTAAAAGACAATTCACCATAAAAACATCTTATCTGTGCTCCACAAAAGAAAGAAATGCATAAAGATTTGGAACATGAGGGTGAGCAAGTGAAAGAATTTTACTATCCCTTAAAGAACCTCAGAAATTAAGGTTAGCTATTATAGAAATATACTGGAAAGTCTTGACTTAATTTCTTCTCTCGGCGTCAGAACGCTGGCTCACGGATTTCATCAAAAATAGCTTATTTTGTGTTCTGAAGATGAGTGAAAGTCTTACAGGTTTGGAACGACATGTGGATGAGTAATGAATGACAGAATTTTCAATTTTGGGTGAACTAACCCTTTCAAATTTCCACCAAACTGTCATTAAAGCCTATTAAACATTTCATTTAAAAACTTATAATTACTATTGGTTATGATAACTAGCCCCAGTTTCCTCTACAACACAGTTCAGGAATAAAAGAAGCAAACGCAGTCTATGATTTCTTCTCGGCGTATAAGTAGCGTGGAAAAAAACATGCATTCAGAGGCTTAGAGAAAGGGAAGGATGAATGAATGGATGTATAAATGTTCCCCTGGAGTCAGACAAATAAAGACAAGTGGCCAAATGAGCTAAGCCTGGCGGAGGCCCCAGGAGGCGCTTGACATGTCAGCTGTGATTTGGTGAGGGGTGGGCTGGAGGGAGAGGGCGGGGGAAAGACGAGAAGAGGTAGATGGAGGAAGAGAGGGATGTGAGAGCCCTGTCGACTCAAATAGCACCAACCCCGGCGAGGTTTGGGCCACTGCCCGTTTGAGGCTGAGCGGGTCTGGCTGCTGCCAGCCCCTGACACACACATACCCGTGTGCGCACACACGCACGGACGGACATCCACACAGTCGCACACAGATACACAAACCCAGGCACATACACACTAAATACATTGTTTCCTAAGAGACCGGAACTAAAACACAGAGTCGAAATTACTTGGCTGCACTGTTTAAAAAAAACACCGTTTTAAATCAGTATTTTTTTTTTTCCAATTACAAGACAAATTTAAGCGGAAAGTTCACCCAAAAATTAAAAATCTGTCATTAATTACTCATCCCATGCCATTCCAAACCTGAAAACCTTCAGAACACAAATTAAGATATTTTGGATGAAATCCAAGAGCTTTCTGACCCTGTATAGACAGCAAAGCAACTATTATGTTCAAGGCCCAGAAAGGTAGTAAGGACATCGTTAAAATAGTCCATGTCACATCAGTGGTTCAACTGTAATTTTATGAAGCTGCGAGAATACTTTTTGTGCTCAAAGAAAACAAAAATAATTACTTTATTAAACAATTTATCCTCTTCGACACACGTTCACGAGAGTACAATGACGCATGCGTGTACATTCCTCTGCTTGCAAACAAGGCGCAGCGCATCCGGGTTCAGCTCCAGTGTCAGCAGCATCACACATATGCGTTGACTGACATGGAAGAGAAGAAATTGTCAAATAAAATATTTTGGTTTTCTTTGCATACAAAAAGTATTCTTGTAGCTTCATAAAAGTACAGTTGAACCACTGATGTCACATGGACTATTTTAAAGGGGTGCTATTATGCTTTTTCACTTTTTGAATTTTAGTCAGTGTGTGGTGTGTATCTTTGGGCATAAAAAAGATCAACAAAGTTACAAATCTCAAAGTCCACTCCAAAGGGAGATATTTTGTTTTTAAAAAAATCTCCTCACTGCTCCTTTGGACTACAGCGTTTGTTTTCCGCATGCAATGATGTCACAACGTGGTCCATTAGAATATCATTAAATTAAATCCTGCCTACAGCAATTCAAATTGCTGTGGGGTGGGTAGGGACGAGGTGGGGGATTAGCCAAACTTTAGCGATGCAGCACGGAGAATCGCTTCAATAAACCGCAGCGCGGCGGGTATAAACACAAGCACTGACTAGAGTGGCCGCTTCAGAGCAGTAACGCGCTGCAGACGTGAGCAGTACAGGGGGTCAAAACACATGCCGAAGCCACCATCTACTCCGGTTACCGCGTCGAAGCTGTAACACGCCGCAGACGCGTGCAGTGTGTGGTAAGAGATTTATTCATTATACAGTGTAGATAGCTTCACTTATAACGTGAGTGTTTTTTAAAATGCATAAATTGCACTAGAATAGGCTAGGCTAATCAGTGATGATGGTTTATGATGTTAGGCTGCTTTTAGCCTTATGCTGGAGCTGGTTTCGGGCAAAAAAACTAAGTATGTAAAATAATTAAATAAATTAGCACGACAACATGTATCGGCAATCTCGCTGGCAGAGGACAGGACTCAACACTACAGTAGAGTATTACTTACTCACCCTCCATGCAGCCTAGGTGTATATGACTTCCTTCTTTCAGACAAATGCAATCAGAGTCTAATAAAGTCTAATAAAATGCATCCATCCATAATGAAAAGTGCCTCACACGGCTCCCGGGGGTCTCCCCCAAAAACAAAATCAAGATTTTGAAAAAGAGCATAATAGGACCCCTTTAATGATGTCCTCACTGACTTTCTGGGCCTTGAAAGTGTGAGTTGCGTTGGTGTCTATGCAGGGTCAGAAAGCACTTGGATTTCATTAAAAATATCTTAATTTGTGCTCTCAAAATGAACAAAGGTCTTATGGGTTTGGAACGACATGAGGTTGAGTAATTAATGACAGAATTTTCATTTTGGGGTGAACTATCTCTTTAATTTGAAACAGAACTGCATGATAATTAAGAAAAAGTTTTCATTTTCTTGCTTTACTGCTCTTTTTTTTTTGGCCATTTAGTGAGGTATTAACCATGCAAACCGTTATATCATTAAACCATGCACACACAAAATGTGTCAATGAAGTAGTAAAATACACTGGCATTTGATATACTTTTTGAAAACAAGATTTAATATTTCAGGCCATTTTGTTTAATATTTGTTTTAAAGATATTTAGACAGACAAAACTATTCCAGAAATGCACCCAAAGCTATGGCAAGTGAATAAGTTAGTAAGAAAATAAATAAATAAATAAATAGGATAGGATATATGCACATGTACTTTCTACAATAAACGTCTTCAAAAATATGTTCACAAACATCACTTTTTTTGTTTTTTTAAATTGAGGTTTATACATCACCTGAAAGCTAAATAAATACAATTTCCATTCATGTATGGTTTGTTAGGACAGGACAATATTTTGCAGAGATACAACTATTTGAAAATCTGGAATTTGAGGTTGCAAAAAAAAATCTAAATATTGAGAAAATCGCCTTTAATGTTGTCCAAATGAAGTTCTTAGCATTTCACTAATCAAAAATTAAGTTTTGATATATTTACGGTAGAAATTTTACTACATATCTTGATCTTTACGATCTTTACTTAATATCCTAATAATTTTTTTGCATAAAATAATTGTTGGCTATTGCTAGAAATATACACAAGCTACTGATGACTGGTTTTGTGGTCCAGGGTCACATATGTACACACATACACACATACACACGTATACACGTACACACATTCACTACGATAAACATCTTGAAAACAAATACTCCCATAAAATTCATCTAATCAAATTCCAACCATGTTTATCTTACTCATGAAAACACATACAACATGTCATTTCTCATGTCATCTAAGGGGAATCATGTAGAATCACAGTAAACTAATTCATGCCACATGTGCTGTGGCATCTGCTGCATGTATATGATATCCTGTTCAAAAGAAGTGCGGTCGTAATCAGCAAGTTATCACTATCGATTTGCAAGGAGTGAAATTAGAGAAGGGGTTTTGAAGCTGCGGGCTGTCAGAGGCTGACCTCGGTCCGTGCACTCCTTCACCTCCAAGTTCTAATCCGCCTCAGAGACCGACCGTCTGCTTGTGTCAAACCTACACACCATCAGTCTGACAGCAAGACGAGAGAGAGGAACAAGACAAAGGAAGAGAGAAAGAGAGAGAGAGCGCAAAGGGAGATAGCTAACATCAGCACCGCTCAACGCTAACTGAAGCAGCCAGAGCCAAACCTGCTCTTTAGCTTGAGTTAAAATTTGAAAAGCCGTCTTTCTCTCCGAGCGTAATGTATTGTTACAGTCCGGCCCCTCGGTTTACCCAGATGAGGATGCAGAAAGTTTGCTGAGAGATGCTTGTGTGCAAAATGAACAAGAGGGAGGAAGGCAATTAAAATTCAAGCCCCGTTAGTCCTGCCATAAACACGCAGTGTGATGTGCGGAAACAGGGCCAAGCCCTGAGTGTGTTTTATTTAAGAGTTTGTGTAAAAGAGCCCACAGTGGTTTGATGTCTCAATTGGCTTCCACCACAACCACCCTCACTCGTACGATCCCATATCTCCAAGTGTTTTTTACATTATGCATACAGTGAATCACTATTACCCTTTTAGCTCCCAACTAGCCTCTTTTCATTTTTCTATTTACTTATTTACGCATCTGTAGCCCTCAGCTTTCTCTGCCACCCCCTATAGCTCACAGTTAAATATTTACAGAATTCCTCCATCTCTGAGGACCGACCCACTCCGGCTATGACAGGCACCAGCATCTGACAGTAATGGAATGGAAGCGTGCATTTAGAAAACACATCGAGACACTTAGACGTGCAACGAGGCCGAATCATACAACACCAAGGCTAATGTCGGCTAGTCAGTGATGCGGGTCGTTTTGCTGTGACACGACTGACCCGGTCCAGCCTGATTTCAGCTATAGACTTTTACTAATGTGGCCTTGTGAATATTGTAATGGGAAAAAAGTTGAAACTCGGGATAGTTTAAAGAGAGAAAGAACAGCCGCAACATAAATTGCACTAAATGAATGGGACAGTTTTTGTTGCTTTTATCATTTTTGTCCTCAAAAGCTTTCGGTGTGCTGCTATATATATAAGGACATTCGCAGCTTGAAAGGAAAGCATGCACCGTCACATTTGTAAATTTAAGTATGTGTGTGTGATGTTGGATGAGCACATTAGTGTCCCTTATAGCACTGAGAGGAATGTCAAACTAAAACATCTTTGGAACGCGGGATGACGTTTCGTGCACAGACACTGTCCCAGTTCATGCAAATAAAGCCATGAATATTTAAAAGCAATGCAAATGAGAATGCATGACAAACAAGGCTTTTAGCTGGAAATTTAATTATATGTGTACTTGCTTGCAAATGAGTTTACTTTCTCTATCTCGCGCGCTCTCTTCCTGTCTCTCTTGTTCTCTCTCTCTCTTTATAATTTCCCGCACTTTCAGAGACTATTTTGACGACTGTTTTGAATTCAAGCTGGTTTAGAATGCCAATGAAACAGCACCCCTAACCTGAAATCAACATACACCAATCAGCGTGCACCATGGAACTTTTTCACTTATTTAATTTATGGTACAAACCCAGCATCTGTGCTTAAAATTACAGAAATAGCATGTCAGGTTTCATGGGACGCAGTGTTAATTTTGACAGGAAACTGTTTTAGTTTTAGTCAAGTTTGCATGGTTGCATCAAAAAATGCGTTTGTTAACACTATTGGGTAGGTTTAGGGTTGGGTTTGGTGTAGGTGATATTTCCAACACGATAGCGCATTAGCGACACTACCTGGATATTTGAATTCCAGACAGCCGCAACACGTGCCTCAAACAGTGTAATGAAAACACAGCAATACGTGCCTGTACCAACGTAATAAAAAAACGCCACGGTCACGTTTTGAACACGTGTTTTAGC
>JAHKKF010513463.1:12181-39017 GCA_019740295.1 Labeo calbasu
TGATTCTTTAGGGTCTTAATGAAAAGTCTATAATATACTTTGGTTAAAAATTCTCAATGGTTGTGTAAAACAACACCCTTTTCACCTTGTCAAAATGAACTCTGCAAAAATCATCCCATTCTGAGCAATTCCTTTTAATGCAAATAAGCTCTGCTCGCCCCGCCCCTCTCTGTAGAGTGACGTGCTGCTCTGAGAGAGTGTTTACTTTAGCCGCATTTAGCCGCGAAACTTGCTAACTAGCACGTTGTTAGGAAAGGTGATTGCAGAGATTCATAAAAAATCCTTATACTCACTTCTGCTTTAAGTGAAGCTGGATCACAAATGATTTGCGCGAACATAGACGCATTTATGTAGATCGGGAGGCGCATTCCCATCACAAACAAATGTAATCCACTGCATCTTCAGCGGCTCAGATGTCGGGACTAAATGATGACCACTATGTTCATTGTTACATCTAGCAACAGAAAACCTCAATCGCTCAATCTGAGATATTCTTGTCTAACTTGCATCCCTGCTCCGGCATCGAAACAATGGAGGTCGGACTATTACAGCTGATCTGAGGTAAGACGCTCATGTCAATCAACTATTGTGGGAGCGGCCTCTATTGGTTTGACGCCACATCGACAGGAATCTGAGAATGGCATGATTTGAAAAAGGGGATATTATGTTTACAGATTAATTAAAAACCACTGCATGGATTTTTATCATTATAGGGTAGACTTGTACATACACTGCCAACACACATTAATGTTGACAACAAATCAAAAGTTTGCATCCGATGACTCCTTTAAGTCACAAACACTTTTCTTCATACTTCACATTGTTGACTCCTTTCAGAAAGTTTAAAACATCTCTAAAAAGGTGTGTTTTTCAAAGCCTGTTCTCCTGGTTCCTGTTAGTGTTCTGGAGAAACGAGTGGAGACCATAGAAGGAAAGAGAAATACAGAGCTAGAAAACCTCAAAGAGGAGAAGGAACAGCTCAAAAAACTAGTGGAAAAGCAGACTAACATCATGAAAGAGATGGAGCAACAACTGCTCCGCACCTCCTCTGATAACTCTGCAATGAAGCAACAGCAGCAAGAACTGACAAATACTGTCAACAACCTAATCCACACAATCTCTGTGGGTAAGTGACCATCCGCTTGCATCAGCATTTCAAATGTTTTCACACATGGGAACTGGGGCAAAATAAACACCAAAAACAATATTATGCCAGCTCACCAGCAGCTGTTCAAATGTTTGGGGAAAAAGTTCAACCCGTTAGATAGAGACACATAAAAAGATTATCATCACTGGAGTACAATAAACATAATATGCTTAGTCACGGTTAAACAGTTTCAGTAAAAAAACTATAAGGCACTAGTGACCCTGAAAATATATTCTTAAAACTTGACAGTAACCTTGGGAAATTTACACAAAAAAAGTAAGTAAGGGAGGGCAGTGTGACCAAAATTCAAAATGATATGAATCCATATATACACCGTTTTTGAACAAAAATATTTTAAACATTATATAGCCATGTGGTAAATCCAATTTCTGGTATATCGTCCAGTATGGCTTATCAAGACATTTCTTTTCTCAGGCAGCAATTCAATGATGCAGGACAACCCAGATCAGTACAATGACTGTGCTGCAGTATTCAATTTAGGAAACAAGGAAAGCGGGGTCTACACATTGACCATATCCGATACAAAACAGCAGTTCAAGGTAACCTCTATAACCTTACGCCAAGTGCAGTGACATTCAAACATAACTTATTAAAAAAATGAACATTTTCTCATTAATTACCCTTGTGTTGTTCTGACCATGTACTACTTTTTTTTTTTTTTTAAGCGAAACACAAAAGGGTGAATGTCAAAGTCACTATTTTCCATACAACAAAAGTGAATAGGCATTTGTATGTGCTGTTGCCTGACAAAGACTCAGGTTAAAGTTTGAGTCACATCCTAATCCTATTCCCCAACTTAACCCCTACATACCTGTGTACACTGTAAAAAGCCCAACAATAAAATGAAAGAAAATGATCTATTGCCTAATTAAAAAAACAAAAAAAATGCTATTAGATTGATTGTTCATTTTTTTTTAGTTTGTATAAAATAGAAAAGTATGAACTTCTGCCTAATATATTTTGTGTTTTAAAAAGGATTAAAATAATATGTGATTTGAAAGACATAAGGTTGACTAAATAAGAGTTTTCATTTTAGGGTAAACTAGAATGACCCTTATACTGAAGTTCTAAACACACAAAGAGCCATTTCCTAAAAAACTGTTCTTTAGAAGTAATTGAAGCCAGGCATTTCACCTCCTTTTTATACTTCTCAGTATTTTGAGAAAGATTTATTTATGTTAAATCCTGGAAAAAGGCATGACATGAGAGTGTATATAGAAGGACATGAATGATTTCAAATTACAGAAATGTACCATTTCTGTTTCCAGGCCTACTGTGACATGGAGACAGACGGAGGTGGATGGACAGTAATACAGAAGCGCTTCAATGGCCTTGTTGATTTTCATCAAACGTGGAAAAATTACACAATGGTAGGAATTTAATGGTGTTTATATCCACATTTTCACTCTCCTGACAAATGTGCACTACTATGAAACATGTACTTTCTGTATTTCCACTTCAGGGGTTTGGAGACATCTCAGGTGAACACTGGCTGGGGAATGAAATCATCTACAAGTTGACACAAGAAAAACAATATGCGCTCAGGATAGATCTGACAGACTGGGAGGGGAATACAGCCTTTTCAAAATATGAGCAGTTCTTCCTTGATGGAGAGAAGCAGAATTACAGGTGAAGAATTACCCTGTACTTTTTTAAACCTGGGAGTTTTGAGACTGTTTTTGAGTTTTGTGCGCATTTTACAGTATATGCTGTATGATGGTAGAATTTTGCTATACAGTTTGTACCAGAGTAAATATCTGCATGGCTATCAGTAGGCAGGACTGCTTTATGTTCTTTGAGAGTAACAAAGAAACACGGAGGAAGAAGTTGGCTTTAAAAGTTGTAGAGTAGTTTTTTCACACACAGAAATCCATTTTAACTTATAGATATGAGATCTATCAGAGAATCCACTCGCTTTATTGCGCTGCATGTTCATGCAGGGCTTTTCTTTTTTGTGTGCAGAAGCCCTTCAATGGAGATGAGGTAAATAACGTTGCAGACAACACTATGAATGAATGAATGAGCGAATTCAAGATTTATTAGGCTGTCGATTTAATTTTTATCAAACTATCACGTTTATTTTTCAAATCCACTGGTCACAACTGGAAGCCAAACTCAGAACATGTATCCATCACGTAGACAAAATAAGTAGCCTAAATGAATAAATAAAAGTAATGGAGCAGCGGCCAAATCAGCAGGATTTTTCCTGACAGACTGCGGGGCTGCAGGCTGTGTGCACATCAATGCTGTTTACGTTCGGGCCCAGTCGGGTTCGAATATAGCCTAAATGCCATCGAGTCAGATCGGGTCTGTCTCAGGTCAGGTTTTTCTTTTAAAAAAAAATAATTTATGCACGTCGGGTTCAGGTAAGAAGTGATTCGGGTCGATACGAATTTTAGAACCCGAGAAGACCTCTACTTGCTATATTAATATTCATATTCACAGAATTAATGTGTTGTCATGGGGGTGTGTGTGTATTGGCTACTTTAGAATATCTTCATTTAATTATTCTTCTTTAATCTTTTTTGGTTTGTCTCTATAAAGTCTGCTATCAGTATGTTGTCATATTTTAAATAAAACAGCAGGAAACTACAAGCAAGCTGTTGATTCGGTGCACACCCATGTTAACATGCCATTCATTCTGCCATAAACTCTCTGGAGGACTGGCACACAATTGTCACAACTCCAAAGAAAATATTTTGCCATCTGGAAATAGTTACGGCCTATGTAACATGAAAAACATGACAACACAGTTCTCCTGAACAACTTTACCATCTAACCCCTCAATAAGTTAATGGCTTACTGCCATTTTTAGCATTACTTGTAAATTGCATGTGAGGTTTGATTTCATTGGCATTAGCATGTTGCTAAATGATGTGATATGCTAATAAATATATTGGATAAAACTGTCCACATAAATTTGATCAAACTATTTATCTGTTTTTTTATTAAATTAAAGATGTGCAACGTTACAAAGCACAAAGACCACTCCAAACGGAGTTCCTTGAAGCCCTTAACTAAGCGTTCCTCAGTGCTCAGTGCATCAGCAAGCACTGTTCCTAAACTCCTCAAACACCTCGATTCCATTTTGAGTTTTCTTCCAGTTTTCTTCGTATGTGTCAGCATATCCCTCATTTAAAGAGTTCTCTCCCAAGGTATACACAAACAAACAAACAAACAAAAAAATAAAAAAAGAGGGGATGAGGCCTGGTTGAGTAGCATTAGCAATTAATAATAATAATAATAATAATAATAATAATTAGTTAAATTTATATAGCATTTTTCTAGACACTCAAAGCACTCTTTAGATTGCGGGCGGTGTGCTTTTGAATAGAGGCAGGAACAGATTGGTTAAAAGTCGGACTGTTGTGGTTTTCACACGCTCCAAGAGCACTCCACCACCGCTCCACGACGAGTACAATTCAAAAACAAGAACAAAACAATTGACAAAACTTATTGAAGAGGGAAAATAAAGCTCTCCAAGCTAACAGGACAATGAGTTCGCACAGTATATTTAAAAGACGTATTTGTGACATCAACTCTTATAACTGTCCGCAAACCATAGCTCTTTTGTGGAACATTACTCACGGCAAAGATCTGACTGGTCAGACAGTTTACCTGTGATTATGGAGTGCTTGATTTTATGCACCTTGCACCTGATTATTGACAAATATCTTATATCATAAGATGTTCTCCCTTTACACAAAGTGCGCGTGATTGTGAAAGTGAACAGTAAGTGCTTATTCAAAAGCCACTTAAATACCCCGCATATTGATAGCTGCTCCCTGATGTGTGAAAATTATATAAAATATTAGAATGTTAGCAGAAGCGGACACGCACGTTGCGGGCGTAACAGTTGAAATTCAGCGTAAGTGGGATTAAGAAAACACATAATGAAAAGATGACATGGTCCCATTTATATTAGGTGGCCTTAACTACTTGCATTTAAATTAATCATTTGGTATAATGCAATTATTGTGTACATACATGTTTTTACATTGTACTTATATTTTTAAAATACCTATATGTAATTCCATCTGTAATTACATTTATAATTACACTATTGACCCATCCCTTATACCTTAACCCACCCTTAAACCTAACCATACCACCAAACCTGTCCCTAACCTTACCCGTATCCCACCTTAATAGAAACAAAAGTGTTTTGCAATACAATATGACAACCATAAGTACATTGTACTTACTTTTTGTACTTAACTACACAGTAGTTAAGGCCACCTAATATAAAGTGTGACCGATGATACAACTATAATTAGGGGTGTAACAAGTATTTGTATCGATTGGTTGACGAGGTAAGTTCCAAATGGAAGTGATCATCCCTATGTCCTACTCCCTTTGATGGGCAGAGCCTTTAGAGACTTTGGAGTGAGCAAAGCATGTGCATGTCATAGCCCTTTGGAATGCACTTGGCAAAGGGAGCGACATAATTTCCTCATTATCTTCAGCTGGCATGTTCCCGTGACAACGCAGCAAGGTGTCCGTCAGCAGATGTCGCTCGGTAGAAATTGCGAACCCGGGGCACCTAGAACGGACCGAAAGGGCACCTTCTTTAGCATCGGAGCTCAAAGGGGAACGGGGGCTTGAGTGGGGGTGAGAGAGAGAGAGAGAGAGAGATGCAGAGCAGGATTAAGAACTGCTGCTTTAGAACATTGATTTTGAAACTTGGAAATCCATTAGAATCGTTAGAAGACAGAATCGTGATTCATATAATGAATAGATTTTTTTTTAGTGAACCCCTAGTTTTGACGGCATGGCAACAACTCTTCCTCTTCTCGTCTCGCCCCCTTTGTTGCATGTTCCCGGGGGTGGAGTTTATGTAAAATTCAGGAAGTAGCGCGTTGTAGTCCCTACGAGCAGTTTTTGTAGGCATTAAACTGACATAATAAGTAGCCTAACTGACATAATTTAAAGATAATATCTCTGTTTACACTGAACTTACAGTGTTGTAATTTTGCAGATATTCTTTATGCTCAAACAGCAACATTACACACTAACTAAAGTTAAAGAAG
Source organism: Labeo calbasu (assembly GCA_019740295.1). NCBI lineage: Eukaryota > Metazoa > Chordata > Actinopteri > Cypriniformes > Cyprinidae > Labeo > Labeo calbasu. The sequence continues at coordinate 18,380 of JAHKKF010513463.1, forward strand.
TGAAATCACAATCAACACTTGTAATGCCTCTTTGGTGCTGACATTGTATCTCCAGCAGTTGCAGCAAGAAAACAGTAATGGCGGACTGTTGCTTCTCACTCTGGGCTGTGTCTATGCTAATAGGGCAGCGATTATCACAAATGGGCGGGATTTCTCCCTACAACAGTGTATGTAGGTGGAAACCTGGAAGCACTTATTTATGTTTATGATTTACTGGGATTATAAAAATGAGTGGGTGGATTTTTACCATTATAGGCTGGTTGTTTTCACATACTGCGGCCACACAACTGTGCTCAAACACCTTATAAGTGTGATTTTTGCATAATAGGTCCCCTTTAAAATGCTGTCTATGTATGTCACAGTTTAAGGTTTTGCACTTTTTAATGTTTGATGTAAAGCTTTGAATTGCAGACCAGGAAATTTACTGAGAAAATACATATTGCACATTTCTATGTATCCCAACTACAAGAAAAATGCAATAACTTACAAAGACAGAGAATTTAGAATTTTACGCATTTTAGTTGTTGATTTTGTCTCGTCTTATTCATAAAATGTAGACCTAAAATATAATCAGTTAATTCATATTTATAATGTACTATGTATATGTTTGCATTTCCAATTCTATAGGATACACCTCAACGGCTACAGTGGAACAGCAGGCAGAACCAGTAGCATGGGGCAGCCAGGAAGTGATTTCAGCACAAAAGACGTAGACAATGACAAATGTGTTTGCAAATGTTCACAAATGCTTTCAGGAGGTAAGAGCCAGGTTCTTTTAAATAATTTAAATAACTAACAAATTATTGTACAAACTATTGTACTGTATGCTTCATAAATGTTTTATTCTGTTTTATTCTTTTTAACTTGGGACTCCCCCCCAGAAATTTGTATAGAATATACATTTTAGTTGGGTCATGGCTTACTAGCAAAATTAGCCAGGTTAGCCAATTAGTCAGCTGAATACCGACAGTAATAGTCTGGGAACTGAAGACTTGCTTCTCTTTACAAAGTTTAGTGTGGTGTTTCTCTCCACAACCTCTGAAATATCCCCTGACTGCTGGGTGTTCCTGTAGTCTGCCCAGTAATTTCCCTGCCTACTGGCTGCCCGGCACACAAGTACAGTAGGTCTCAGGATGAGGGGACCCTGTGGTTACTGAGAATAGCTGGGGATGACCAAAGTGTAAATAACAAAGTTACTAAGAGATTCTTATTATACATCCTTCATTTGCTAGCTAATGTGACAGCTAATACTAGTCAGCTAAGAGAAAATAGCATGATTTTGATAAATTCCAAAAAAAAAAAAAAAAAAAAATTCTAATACCTGTAGGCAATGTGTGTGAGCCTGGAGTATGTTTACAGCGACCAACGTTAGGTGTTGTCACAATACACAGTTGCAAGTAAGCTTTCATGTCCTAACCTAAGAATATATTTTTGTTGTATAATATAGGTTGGTGGTTTGATGCCTGTGGACCATCTAATCTCAATGGTGTATACTACCAGAAGGGGCAGAACACCAATCGGTTCAATGGTATCAAATGGTACTACTGGAAAGGCTCGGCGTATTCTCTAAAGGCCACCACAATGATGATAAGACCATCAAACTTCTGAGCCTCTAGTTTTAAGGCACCATAATTATTGATGTCAATGCTTTCCTATCCTGTAAGGAAAAAATTGGTGGACTTATCTTCAAGCACCTCTGATACAGGACTCTTATTTAGAAGATTTTAATGTTAGTAGTGAAGAATTAGTGTAAAACAGTTAATTAACTGAACACAAAAACATGACCTGCAACATACACAACATATAAATACAACATAAAAATGAAGCTTTATCAATGGACAAGTTTTGTTGAAATGGAAGTATAAATATTTGCTGTTAATTGAAGACGGTAATTGAAGCTTAACTGCTGTAAACTGAAATACCTTGATGCGTCACAGGATTTCTTAATTCTTCATACAGATAAGCAAATCAGCTATTATTTTCTTAGTGTGCTTATTTTATTTGTAATTAATATATTGTAAATACCAAATTATTTACAGAAATTGATATATTGTCAATGTAACCATGGTACAAGAGTGATTTAAATGCATAATGCTGAGGACGTTCTTTACACTTGTCTTACAAAAGTTACTCTATAAACCTGTTGTTTACACATGGTTTAGTGCTTTGGACCTTCTTGTAGATTCCTTGGGCATTTGTTGACCGATGACCAGACTTCATAGCATTTCTTAATCCTCATGTCATTCCAAATTCATAAGACATTTTTATTCATCTTAAGATGAATGTATGAGACATTTTTCACCATGAAGAATATGAATGAAGTATATTGTAGCATATTATATATATATATATATATATATATAGCACATGGCTTCATAGTTCCATTACTTTACAATTTTATCAGTGCTTCACCTTTCAAAGTTTAATGAGTGGGTGGATGACATGAAATGGCCTGAGGTTAGCAGAATTGAAAACAGATGGGTGTTCATTACAGCTACCGATCGGGTGAAGTTTGGGAGCGTTTATCCACAAAACTTTAAGTGACAAATGTGATAAATGATAATGACCAACACCAACAGACACGAACAGATTAACATACTGATCAGACAAAACAATGTTTGTTGCCGCCTGTTGGCATTGTGTGAATTGGCCTTTAGAATCTATCATGGCAGTGCTAATCTGTTATTGTCTGCCTAGATTTTATTAGTTATGTTTACAGACATTTTCCTTAACCCTAAAACAACTCAAATACAATGCGTAATTTAAAATGAGTAAAACCCCTATGAAAAATAACAGAACATTCCCTCATATTAACAAAATACATTGGGCCTTATCTTTACAGACTTTTCTTATAGTGTAGGATTCTTTACTCAATTTTAAATAACCCCTAATGGCAAAAAGTGAGAGCACTACTGGCACAAAAGGGTTCTTTGGGCTAAAACAGTGCTTTATGTAATTGTTTACATTCTTTAACATTATTATTTATTATTACATTATGCCTGTGTTTTTATTCTGATTTCACTTTTGACAGACATTTCATTCTGGAAAAAAAATAAACTTTGAAAGATGTCATACACCTCTTTCTGTAGACTGACATGTTTTAATGCTTCAAGACTGATAAGGCTGTGACAGTGACATATTTTTTTTCCCACCATGGTGGTAATGGACCAACTACCGTCAGTGGCGCGGTGTTGAGATATATATATTATATAATTCTGAAATATAAAAAAAATGAGGCTCAAAAATGATTAACAAACATGCATGTTTATTTCAACCTACAAAACACTAAAGTGAAAAATATCAAAGAAATTATACCGTTAAATAAGAAAAGTAAATGGTAAATATTAAACAAACATTTGTTGCATAAATTCGTAACAACCTCGCCCAACAGCTCATCAAAATTACCGGCCTGAGTCCGACTGGAGCCTGAGTCTATTCTCTCTCTTTCCCATTACACTGTTGCATCCATTAAAATAGCTCAGTTTTGTTTTTAATAGGAACATGGTTATATTTCTTTTCGTTTCTTTTTGGTAACTTATAAGTATGTTTGGAACATTTTTTGTTTGTTAAATTACGGCTTCTGCTTTTTAAAAGTAACGACCAAGCGGCCAGAGGCCGGCATTGAGTTGATCACAGCCTATGTTTGATCAATTTTGCCTTCTCAAATCATCACGACTTGCCTAAAATAAAATCTTTAAGCATATCCCAATGTTAATTGTAAACGTTTAACTTCCAAGGAATGCACGCTATTATGCGCATACAATCGTTTGTTGGAGAGTGGAAGCTAAATGTGCTTTGCAGGACATGGAGGCGCCAGCGCAATCACTTGCAAAAAATGTAAATACGCCATAATCTTTGCTCATAAAGGTAAGTGTAATATATCATTCGGAACTGTAAAGGGTCTAATTTTATTTGCGTGCACTCACAATATCAGCAAAATGTTGTGCTTTTGTAAAAATAAAGAAAACAAACAAGATGCCAGTGGCAACCGGCGGCCGCGGTGGCGCGGTTGTCATTGTGACCATCACAGCCCTAAAGACTGATAATCTATTCTTATAAATCAACTGTCCAAGCGGATGCAAAAAATGATGTTCAGCACATACAGGAAGCAACTTGCCAAACATGCCAACATGTACAAAATTGGTATGAAATTACAATTTGCTATGAAAGTTCATTTGCGCTCAATGCCTGAGAGAAGTTACACCGGTAAGTGATAATATTAATCTTATGCTACTGTATTTTATTTACTTCTTCCTAAATCCATGTCATATATAGCTTACATGTTTGTTTTAAAAAGCACAAGAAAGTTGGTTTACTGTATTGTCCAAATTATTTATAATGACCTTCAGCTAATTTAGAGAGCACTTTTAAAGTTTGACCATAAACATTAGGAGTGGTGAAAAGTATAAGTCATAGGGGATATTTGACCAACCTTTTAATGCTACAATCTGAAGTTACTAACATCTGTTTTTCTATTTTCTACATTTACCTCAAAAGCTACTTGTTTATGATAGGGCACAAAACTGTGTTAAAAACACTAGTAAGCCTTTGGAATCTCTATTAAAAAAAACTTACAGGGTAACTACAGGGTTCTTACAAGGTGCTTAAAGTGCTTGAAGTACTTTAATTTGACAAATCTCAAAAACAGCCATATTTATGAAAAGGCACTTGAAAAGTTTAAAATTAAAAATGTTTAAAAGTCAGTACATATGAAATTAGTGTTAATTTTTGTTTTTGATAAAAATCTTTTCACGCAAAATTAACAATGCAGTGTGTCTGACATAAGTGAGCCATTTCACTTGGCTTTCGGGAGCGCACAAGATCTTGAGATATTAAACGTAACGATACTCCTTGAGGTGAAGTGGTCTCATGATTTCAGAATAAAGCTTAATTTGTGGTAAAACCTTAGACAGTGCTTGCATTATATTGTTTGGTTTTTTATTGCATGTGCTGTTTGTTTGGCTTTCCAATCACGTACATTTGGAAACGCATATAAAGTCTGACACACGTCTCCATCTTAGCAGCTTGGTCGACAAACTCTTCCCCCGCATATGCTGTCAGTTCGGGTTGCTTATTCTGGAAAAACAGTGCGTGATATCTCACTAGATTTGTAATATAAATCATTTATAAATCTATGCCAAAACAGGAGAATACATGCATGCATGTGGCCAAATATTACAATTAAGTGGATTTAAACGCTGAATTACAGTGTGACTTGACTTCCTTCTTCCCATTTCCTGATGATCCATGAAGAAAGGCCCATAATAAGTCCACTGTCTCTTTTCAGTTATCAGAAATGTTCTCATTTATCTAAAGTTTTTAGTTGAAGTCACTGGTATGATCTGCTTTATTGTTAGGGAATTGTAAAAAACTAGAATACAAATGGATTAAACTACTTAATTTAGTGAGTATACCATGACTGAAAACATGTGGATTAATACCTTGCAGCAGCCATTTTGCAAAATGCATTTTTCATGAAAACTGTCATTTGGTGTTACCTTCATTATAGGTAAATAAATGCACAAAAAAAAAGAAAAAAAAAATCACTTAGCTGTCATTTGTGTGTATTCATAAAGTCAAAAGGTAATCTAATAATGTTAAAGTTTAAATGTTAAAGAAATAAATTTTACGACATCTTGCCATACCAAAAGTGGACATTTCTGGAGATTGACCCATTTAATAGAATTTGAAAGATAATAACGATATTGTTTCATAAGTGCTTGAAAAGTAGTGCTTGAGCAGTCCTGGAATTTTGCAGCGTCTGTACGAATATTGTAACTAGCTCAACCACATACATAAATTTAGTCCATGAAGAATACGTGTCAAATATGGCCAAATCAAAAGAATCTACTATTATATATATATATATATATATATATATATATATATATATAAATATTATATACACAGTGCCCTCCACAAATATTGGCACCCTTGGTAAATGTGAACAAAAGGCAGCTGTGGAACTAAATCTGCATTGTTGATCCTTTTGATCTTTCAAAAAAAAATTCACAAAATTCTAATCTTTCATTTGAAGTAAAACAATTGAAAGTGGGGGAAAATCTCATTATGAAATAATTGTTTTTCTCTAGTTCATGTTGGCCACAATTATTGGCACCACCAGAAATTCTTATGAGTAAAATATCTCTGAAGTATATTTCCATTCATATTTTTTAGCACACCAGGGTGACTGGGAGCATGAAATTGTCCAGCCATGACTTCCTGTCGCACAGGATTATAATTATGAGGAACACAAAGGCCAAATTCCCTTCATCATCCATCACAAGGAGTAAAACCAAAGAACATAGTTCTGATGTGCAGAACAAGATTGTTGAGCTTCACAAAATAGAAAGTGGCTGTAAGTAAAAGAGATAAAGCAATGAAAATCCCCATTTCCACCATTAGGGCAATAATTTAGAAGTTCCAATCAACAGAAAATGTTACAAATCTGCCTGTAAGAGGACGTGTCTATATATCATCCTAATGCACAGTAAGGAGGAGAGTTTAAAAGGCCAAAGTCTCTTTAAGGATCACAGCTGGAAAAAACAAAACAAAAAAACAAACAAAAAAAAACAACATCATCATCATCACCACATGTTGTTTAGGAGGGTCTCAAGAAAAATCTTGCTTGCTCATCCAAAAACAAACTCCTGCATATTCAGTTGGCAGATATGAGTGGCTACTATGGTCAGATGAAAGGGCTTTTTGCCAGCAAATACTCAAGATGGGTTTGCAAACGGGTAAAACAGTACTCCCATGATGCCCACAGTTAAATATACTGCTGGTTCTTTAATGTTGTGGGCTTATTTTCCTGCCAGAGGTCCTGGCATCATGGATTCTAGCAAATACCAACAGATCTAAATCTGACTGCATCTGTTAGAACTTCTATAATGAGCTGTGGTTGGATCCTCCATCAGGACAATGATCCAACATGAACTAGAGAAAAACATTTATTTCATAATGAGATTTTTTTTTTTTTTGTGGCGACAAGACCACCCTAAAAGTTCCTAGAGACACAGCTGACAGCCTTATCTCAAATGTGTATTACAAAATTTTCTAAAATAGTTTAATAATGCTTTTTTTGAGTTTACGTTTTTATAACATTTTGTTCTGGAAAGCAAACTATCTTGCAGATCACAGGGGTGGAATAATGGCAACTGTGTCAAATTTCTGTTGGCACTGTGAGTCAGGGCTGATTTTCATCATCAACCAGGACTTGATGCCCCCCTTTATGCAAAAAGTTAGAAACAAAACAGACGGTGTCACTGACTGATAACACCAAGATGTCAAGTGACTGTTTGCTGTCTACTTTTCTGTAGTAACCCTTTTTAGTAACACTTGCCAGTGCTAAAATTGTCATGGGTCATTTGTTTTATGTTTTAAATTCTTTAAATAAATCTATGGTTTATCTTAGCCTCATTTTTTATTTATGTATTTATTTATTTATTTAAGAAATGTGGCTTTATTCTTCTTTTGCACTATAAATTTGTGTCATTGCAAATGCTAATAAAATGTATTAAATGATTATGTATGTGTTATGACTATGGTTATTTAATGTTTTTGTGAAGTACTTAAACAAGTTGCTTAATTCATAAAATTGATTAAAACAAAATTAATTAAAACAAAAACTAAATCCACAAAATAATCTTATGATGGTAACATTTTTCCTGGGTTCAAAAAAAAAAAAAAAAACTGATTGAATCTTTAATGTCCTGGGGTCAGCAGTTCGCTGGTGGCAACCCTTACATTTTTAATGATAGCCGCGAAAAAAAAAAAACATTAAATGCTCTGTCATTTTTGATCATACACATAAGTGTAATACATCGTTTGAATCTGTCTATTTTTATTTGTGTACACTCACAATATCAACAAAATGTCTCACTCACTAATAACAGATTATTCGTATTTGTACACACATTCAAACTTCTCATGAAAACTTTCCGCCTAATTCAAAACGACTAAACAGTGCCAAGTGCTTAGTCCTCAAAATCAGTTCATAAACAATAAAACACCTTTTACAAAGATCCAGTTCACAGAGCTTTCATTAGCCGACTGTACATGCGCTGTCATTCAGAGAAACCTCGCAGGTTGAGCTATATTAGAACTCAACTTTTCTTACTCTTTCAATATATATAATAAAATAATTTTAAGATGTAATGTATACATTTTATCTTAATTATATATAGTCATATACAGTATCTCACAAAAGTGAGTACACCCCTCACAATTTTAGCAATCATTTTAGTATATCTTCTCAAGGGACAATACTATAGAAATGAAACATGGATATATTTTAGAGCAGCCAATGTGCAGCTTGTATAGCAGTGTTTATTTACTGTCCCCTAAAAATAACTCAACATACAACCATTATTGTCAAACGGCTGGCAACAAAAGTGAGTACACTAAGTAAACTTGTCAAAACTGTGCCCAAAGTGTCAATATTTTGTGTTAGCACCATTGTTATCTAGCACTGCCTTAAACATTCTGCACATGGAATTCACCAGAGCTGTACAGGTTGTGCCTGGGATCCTCTTCAAATCCAAATGACATCATGGAGCTGCTGGATGTTAGACACATGGTGCTTCTCCATGTTCCGCTTGAGGATGCCCCATAGGTGCTCAATAGGTTCAGGTCAGATCACCTTCACCTGCACCTTCCTCAGCAAGGCGACTGTCATCTTGGTGGTGTGTTTGGGGTCATTCTGTTGGAAAACTGCCTTTCGGCTTCAGAAATGTACAGTACATAATGGAATCCATGTTTCCCCTCAATGAACCACAGCTCCCCAGTACCAGCAGCACTCATGAAGCCCCAGGAGAGACTGTAGGAGAGACACAATTTTCTTGGTACTCCTCACCAGGGGATCACCACACATGCTGGACACATCTGAGCCAAACAAGTTTATCTAAGTCTCATCAGACCATAGGACAAGGTTCCAGTAATTCACGCTCTTGGACAGGTTGTCTTCAACAAACTGTTTGTGGGCTTACTTGTAAGCCAGTTTCAGAAGAGGCTTCCTTCTCGGATGATGCCAATGCAAACCGACTTTTTGTAGTGTGCAGCGTATGGTCTGAGCATTGACAAGCGGACCTTCTACTTCTGCAACCTCTAAAGCAATGCTGGCAGCACTCATGAACATCCAGTGGTCAGTATGACAGAATTGTACTCAAAGCACCACATTTTAACTGCTCTAATACAAGATACACAACTTTGTATGGTCCTGTCAAGCAGACAAAAACATGAACATGATGAACAGGACATGTGGCTTTGCATGATTAAATGACATAGTACTGTTATCACTTAGGGTGTACTCACTTTTGTTGCCAGCTGTTTTGACAATAATGGCTGTATGTTGAGTTATTTTTAGGGGACTGTAAAAATTCACTGCTATACAACCTTACATTGACTACTCTAAAATATATCCAAGTTTTATTTCTATAGTATTGTCCCTTGAGAAGATATACTAAAATGATTGCTGAAATTTGAGGGGTGTACTCACGTTTGTGAGATACTGTATAATATATAACTATTATCCTAAGATGAAACAAACAATATATATAGCCTTTATAGATTACACAGATTTTTAAGACTAGACAGAGTGTGATTTTTTTGTGTACGTGTGCTTTCAGCTGTTCCTATATTTTATCTTAAATTTAGACTACATTTTTACATTTTAAAAGTCTCTAGGAAAGTGAATCAAGATTTGTTCATGAAAACGTTTGTACGCAAGTCTCGCGCACAAATTTGTGTGTACGCATACTTAGTGAATGAGACCCATTGTGTTTTTGTAAAATAAAGAAAATAAACAGGGTGCGCTTTCAGCAGTCTCAGTCTCTGCGCGTATCTTTTTGAAACGTGTCACTAAAATGAACAAACTCAGTGAATACTTGACAGAGACATGAGACATATGGCTATAGAAAGCTTGACATGTCTACTTTTAAATTAACAAAGTCTTATCGAAAACAAATATGTCCAGTCTTTCCCAACTGGCTTCATTATCTCATGCTCTACTTTCCCTTTTGATATTATAATCATCCACGTGAGACGTGCGGACATGTAAACACCCACATCAACTCAGCAGCACGATTTTTCTTCAAGTTCATCTTGGCTACTGCCTCAAAGTAACAATCACACAGACGGGCCATTAGCAGAAGGCCCTTTGTCTCTCACGTGAAAATCACTAAATATTCATTGGTCACTACTGCACAGATTCCCTTTCGATCACAAAACATGTCTTAGAAAATTAAAACAAATATATTGTTTTCCGTGAACAAGATAATTTTCACATCATTTTGTAGAAAAAACTCTAGCTTACCACATCTTACTGCATACCACCAAAAGCCTTATGAACAAATGTTCTGTATGTTTCATGGCCCTATTTCAGTTCAAAGTTTTAGTTTTTCACTAACCACGCATAAATGTTGTTTTCTCGAAAACATGAACATGTACATTAAGACTGCTCACATATTATTGTAGCCCAGTTTGTGCTGATTACAATGTTTTTTAAGATACTGAAAAAAGCACAAATGTCAGGGCATGTCAAAGCTTCTTCAGGGCCCCAAAACACCCTCAGACCCCAGAGGGTTAAAAACGGGTCTATATGGACCCTGTTAGTGTCCAAATAATAAAAGCACCTGGTAAAACAATTTAAGGTTTATATAACTTGTATAACTTTCTAATGTTTGTAGTGTATATTAACTGTGTAGGAACCAAAATGGGTTTAATGCAAAAAAATATATAATAAAATAAATAAAAATAAAATATAATAATAATAATAATAATAATAATAATAATAATAATAATAATAATAATAATAATAATAATAACAATAATATTTTTTTTTGCTATTTCTACACGTTATCTGAGTTGACACCATCTAATGGCCAAGTTGAAAATGCAAGGCCTCTGGGATAAAAGACTTATGACTTCACTTGAGGGTGTAGCCAGAACCGAAAGTGTCCATGCGAAAGCTCCAATCTACCCTATATCTTTGCAGTCTTTTATTTTATTGAGATTTTGCCTTTTCATTTTGGTTCTTTTAATTTTAATTGTAATAAAGGTTGCTTTAAGTTTGGAACAACAACACTATGGACAATGGAATCCTTTGGATTGTAAGAGTCAATCTTCTGATCAGTGCTCACAGACCAATAACACAAATTTGAGTTCTGATACACATCATGACAGCTTAGTCAACATTCTAATATTGAATATAATTATAATTGCACATCAGGGAGCGCTTGCCTCACTTTTACTCTCAATTTCACGATCACACACACTCTGTGTAAGGGGAGCACACACTGTAAAAAATTGCTGTAAAAATACAGGGAATTTTCTACATTAATGTACCGTTCTATGTAAGTACAGTTAAATACTGTAAATGATGATAAAATATTAACAGCAAGCTACTGCTCAGTCTTAATGGTACAATACAGTATTTTTTTTTTTTTTTAGTATAGTCAGACACGTGACGTTGTTGCTTGAGCCACCTCATAGCTCATCTAAACAAAACCAAGACACATCAACTCCCATCAACAGTTAAGAGGTGGACAGCGCATTCACCGGCTTGCTTTTCTACTCGCCCACTAAGCTAATTGTGATTTTTATCAAAGTCAGTTTTAGCCTGTGATATTATTTACACACGGTTACATCTTTTTTTGGAATAAATTTACCAATAACAATTCTTTTTTTTTTTTTTTCCATATCCAGTGAACGGTAAACAAATCAGCAAACTAAGTTACCTAGCTTGCTCATTCGAGTTTAGCGTTTATTATTTTGCAATCTAATCAAATGTCCTTGGTACACTGTAAAAAATAAAAAGATGAGAAAACTTAAATAAGGCAACTTGATGCAGTAAGACCTTTGAGTTCTCTCAACAATAGTTTTTTAGTTTTTCTCAGTAAAGATACTTTGTTTAGCGAACATAAATTAGTTTGTTCTAAAATGCTGATTATCTTATTTTGCTAAAAGAAAAAGTCTTTTCACAGCAACTGAAACAACAATTATTGTCGTTGAGGTAATTATTTTTTTTATGTATACATTTTTTGTTTATTTACAAATGACAAACCGTGAATTGTTATAGAAACCTTAATGGACAAGTCTAATATGTAGACAACATTGTCTTTATTTGTAAAACACAGGACTAGAGACTAAGGTATCCAACAAACAGATATAAGTGGTTGAACGTACTCTAGGCCTCAAAACAAGGCACACAAACCTCAAGAATGGTTGCAATCAACAAATGTTAAAAAGATAAGTTCTTAACATCACAGTGCAACAAATAACTAGCAATAATGACAAAACAACAACAAAAAGTTTAAATTAAGTCAGCAAACAGCAAAACAATAATTCTATAGCTGCATAATTTATTCATGCTGCAATGCATGCTGGGAACTCACAAAGCATTAACATTTAAACAATATGAAATTATTTGTTCAGACAACTGTGTTTGACTAGTTGGTTTCAAGAAAAGAGCATGCATTTTTTAGTATATGAGACTTAAAAAGTTTTGTAAACTGGAAAACATGCATTTGCATTTTTTACAGTGTATATGTGATCATCCCTTGAATTTTTTTTTTTTTTTTGTAAAATATATGTAATAGACTGGGCTTTATTTTACCATTTGTTGTGGGGTTTATTGAAATGTGCACTAAAGTTATGCTAACAGTTTATGTTATGTTTTTTTAATTATTTTGTCAGAGAGAACCTTAAAGATTGTCTGTGTTGGTCTAGTAAAATTATTTTGCTGTTACGGTGTGTAGGCTGATACCTATATTTCATAATGTTTTAGAATACTAACTATTATTGTTATTTGCTCCAGTGGAAGTGGAAAGTGGAAAGTGTCATTAATAATGCTTTAATAAAACACTAATGTTTTAAAGCCATCTCTTGTCTGAGCAATTTGTGTTCAAGTAATTTTAAATTGTATTTAATTTTAGAATGTAAATTTTAAATCATTAGCTTCTAGCAGTGTTACAATGTTAAGATCACATTCTACAGTACTTTAATAAATTTTACAGTAATAAAAAGCTAATGAAATTACAACTGGAATACTAAAATAACAGTGTAATGATAGTATTGTACTGTAAAGCTATTGAAATGTTTGACTGAAATGCTTGTATTGATACATTTTGTGTGATTTCTGTGATAAAACTGTGCTTAATATTAAGTTTTGTGAAGGATGGCCACTGGTCGGAATCATTTGAGCTGTGTTTATAATCAATGTACATAACAGTGACTGTAAAATATGTAGCCTATTTTAGGCATGGAAATTACATATTTTGAAGTTTGATATTTGAGATATGGTCGCTGCGCTACTTTGGGCTGTTTTTGACTGGCATGGGCTAGTTTTGTCACACAGACCTGGCAACACTGGCTGTATGGAGCACAGCAGATGCTTTTAGTTTAGTGTTTTCTAGCTGTACTAAATTATTTTTAATTCTGGTGATATTCTGAAGTACAGACCAATAGTAAAGCAATAGTAAAACTGTACTTCCATTGAAGAGGACCAAAGGTGAAAAGACGTTAGGTTCCTGGATTCAGACAACAACTCCCAACTGAACATGCATTAGGACTTCAATGGAATGTAGAAGATGAAACATTTAGATTTAACATCACAGTCTCTGAAAAGCCACCCGTATAAACCTGTATAGAAATATGGTGAGCTCTGTGTTTGATCCTCTTGGCATTTTGAAATGTTAAATTATACTAAGTGACAACTTAGATATTTGAGTTGAACTAACTTAAAATTTTAAGGCAGCTGGGTTACTTACCCATCTGTTAAGTTTAGCAGACACAAATATCTCAGTTGTTACTTAGTACAACTTAACATTTCACGTTGAATAAACTTATTTTAGTTGACTGAACTTAAAATGTTAAGGCAACAAGGTAACAAATTATTTTAAGCTGACTCAACAAATTGTGTTTTTTATTTTTTACAGTGTACACTGTAAAAAAATTATTTCACAGTTTAGTTGGTTCAATTAATCTTTTTAAGTTGACACAACTTGCAACTTCTGAATTTGTTCATTCAACTAAATATTTTTAATTTTACTGTCTCGACTTCACAAAACGTTTTTATCTGCCCCCTCAACTTAAAAAAATGTGTTGAATTAATTTAATAACGAAATCACGTTCTTAACGTCACTTATCGTGAGATCTCGTGAAGACCACTGCAGATAGATGATGTTGGTCAGTCATCATTGTGAGCTTCTCCACAGAGTTTGAAAATGTTCTCAATCAATATATATATATATTGATAATATATGTACAATTACGTATGTTGTCTATGAAGAGTACACGTATGTTTTAAAGGATCGTATTTTATAGTAGGTTATATGCAAGTTAACGTTTCGCGGCACGTGAGACGAGAGGAACAAACAACTGTATGGATTTAGAACGCCAGGAATTAAAAAAAAAAAAGAACTTATGAACGATTAAAATTAAGAGGAGAAAAACAAGATTACTACTCGAAGTGTCATTTTTATGCATGTTATAAGAGAAACGAATGAGCAGAGCTCAAACGAAGTCCCTCAGAGTTCGTTTGAAGCATGTATATTTGATATTGCTGACACAAACCGGTACAAACTATTCTTTCAGTTTCTGATGTGCCTCACTAGACAATTATATTATAAAACTACAGGTTTTTAAATAACAATAAAGGCGTATATCTTGTATACACAGTCCTGCGATAATGATTGTCATAAATGTGTAGAATTAGCCTTTTTTGTTCTAATTTCCTGTGTTATGTAATTTAAAAGCCTTTTCTGGAATAGGGTTTTGGCAAATGAAACGTAAACTTGCAATGATATTTGGCTTTCTCTGTCAAGATTTATTTAGTTTTATAGCGTTGTTTTAACATGTTTCTGTATTTTTCATGTTTGTGATATTCTGGAATGACTGAAGATCAGCACAGAATTCAGCGATCTTATGGTTGGACCTCAGCAAGTCCTTTTGCAGTTGTATCCATCAGTGCTATGCAGACATGTGAATGGGAATGACTATCACATTGTAGAGCTTGGACAAAGTTGTAAGTAAATTTATTTGTTTAGTGAACATATTTACTGGAGTCTGTGACTGTTAATATTATAAGGCATATTTTAACGCTTCCCTTTGTTTTTATTAATGCACACAGGTTCTCAAGAGGTATTCATCAAGGTCATGACTGTTGGCATTATTGATGTGGGTGACCAAATTGAGCACCATCAATCTGCAGTGATGTGTTCCTGGTAATAGAAGAAATCTTGGTTATCAGGGGTTGTAACATATAAGTTTTCGATATGGTACACAGTACTTACTGTATGTCATGACACACGGTACATTCACAATACTAAAAAATCCAAAAAGTGTTAAGGGGATAGTTCACCCTAATATGAAAATTTGCAAGGTGTAGGTGACTTTTGTTTCGCTTCAGCAGAAGATTTTTAGCTGAAATTGTGGTCCTTAGTGATTCATAAAATTTAGATCAGTTGCTATTAGGGTTGTAACGGTACATGTTTTAGCAACAGTTCACAGGGAAATTCCAAATGGAAGTGATCCTCCCAATGCCCTACTCCCTTTGAAGGGCAGAGCTCTTGGAGTTTAGACTTTAGAGTGAGCTGGGCACGTGTGTGCCATTATGTAGACATTTGCAATGCACTTGGCAAACGGAGCAATGTAATTTCCTTATTATCTTCAGCTGGCATGTTTCTGTGACAATGCAGCATGGTGTCTGTCAGCAGATGTCACTGTTTTAATGGCATAAATGTCTTTTTATTGTTGTTAGCATTACTGTTGCAAATAAACATAGTTTATATTTTAAAAAGATTTATATATAAATTAGTTTTTATGTGTTATATTTTTTTTTAAATATAAAATGTGTTTATTTGCAACAGTAATGCCAACAACAATAAAAAGACATCTGTTGACGAACACCGTGCTGTGTTGTCACAGGAAAATGCCAGATGAAGATGAGGAAATTATGTCGCTCCCTTTGCCAATTGCATTCCAAACATAATGGCACGCAGGTGCCCTGCTCGTTCCAAAGTCTACGCTCCAAGGGCTCTGCCCTTTGTAGGAGTAGGGCATAGGGATGATCACTTCTATTTGGAATTTCTCCATGAACCATTCGGTACTAATACACATACCGTAGCACCCCAAGTTGCTATTGTAATTGTTAATTTAATTTTATATTAGATCTTTACTTTTTTTTTTTGTTTGTTTTTTTCAGTCCTCGATGCACGTTCACGAGAGTACCACGACGCATGTGTGTGCATTCCTCTGCTCGTAAACAAGGCGCAGTGCATGCATGTTCTACCTCAGAATGCCGATTCCTGCATCAGAAGCACACGCAAGTGTCGTGATACTCTTGTAAACGTGTGGCCTAGACTGATAATTTACAAAATATTTAGTAAATATTTATTTACTACAAATATTTTGTATGTAAAATGTAACATTAAAGTGACAGTACTTTGAATATAGTCTTTGTAAAACTACGAAGCAAAATGTGAGAATGTGCCAATAAAAGAAATTAAACGACTGGTATTTTCAGCATCGACTAGCAGCGAGCTAGTCTCACACATCCCTAATTGCTACAACGTCAGATAAACAATGATAAACAGAGTTCACACCATCCAAATGGACCAAACTCTAACATCAACCAAACCTGGTGCACACCAAAAGTGCTAGTGTTGAAACCCTATATTCTGGAAATTAAAGTACTTGTTGCAGTCGGTCTGATACTCCCAGCCATGCTCATGTAACTTGTGCCTTTTTTTTTTTCTTAATTGCTGCTTGTTGATGTTGTTGTTATTATTAGTTTTAAATATTTTAAAAGAATGCATTACTATAGTTTAAGTAATGTACAGTAGTATTTTATATTGATTCAATTATTATATTTGCATGCAAAGAATTAGTTCCTTTTTTGTTGTTGTTTTTTCAGCCCTCTCATGAAATTGAAGTATTAGTGAAGGGCATAGAAATGGACATCTTGATTGTGACTAAGGAGGAGCAATGGGAAATGCTTCCAAAAGAAACCATTGACGTTGCCACCATTTTGGAAGAGTGTCTTGACCTCACCGATATCTGTGATGTCCTGAAAGCATTTGTGCTTTGGATGGGTCTACCTTACATTGTTAACATTGATTACCCAAAACACATGAAGTACACTTTCGACGTTCTCCAAAAAATTTTCATGAACTTTGGTGGGAGCAGTTGTTCTTAGTGTGTTTACGGGCTTTGCAACATGCTACTCCGCAAGAAGTAGGCTGTTTAGAATCCCTCATCTGTTCTTTTGATTAAATGTGAATTAGTGAAAGGAATGTAAATATTTACTGCAGTTGTCACACAGAAATGAAATGTCAATGTTCATCTATATTTTTTAAAGTTAGGGTGTTTTAATACTAAACACAGTAATACTAAGTAGGAGGCTGTCTATTTTGAATTCAAATAAAATAGCCTTCTGCATGTTCTTCAGTGTCCATGAGGCTATATTCTGCAGTACTTAGTTTAGCCAATTTTTATTCAGTTTGCAAAACTTATAATTATAAGTTCATTCAACAAAATGGTTAGTTTAAACAACAAACGTTTGTTGGTCTCACTACATTTATGTTGTTTTGATTTAGGTTAGCATAACTTACTTGTCATGTTGTCCTTACTAATTTTATGTTGTTTCAACTTGCATTTAGGATAGCACAACTTTCTCATCTTGCTGGGCTAACTAAAAACTTAAAAGTTGACTCAGTTTCACCTTTGCTACTCCAACTATTAATTCTAGGTTTAAGGAACTCCAACATATGTTTAAACAACATAAGTTTATAGCTTATTTAATGAAACATTTTAAGGCAGCCAGGTTACAAATTATTTTAAGTTGAATCAACTTATTTGTTTTTACAGTGAACCCCTGAAGGACTCCTTAATTTGAACAGACAGTCAGGCAGTATTAAAATATATAGCCAATGACAAGGCAAGATTCCACACTTTATTGCCAAAGATGAGTATCATTCATAAGAGGCAACACCAGCACACAACAATGGAGGCATGTAACCAGTAGGAACAATCGGGTATATGATGCATCCAGAGGGGTGAGCGTACCAATGATTTTGGAAAGTAAAATATGGATATGTGGACCTGAATTTCTCTGGGAACCAGAACTCAGCTGGCCAAGGGAAGGGTATGAACATGAGTCCCTTATACAAGATGACCCAGAGGTCAGGAGTTGTACTGTTGTGTTTAACATTGTCGCTTAATACGGAGTCAATAAGTTTTTTTCTTATTTCTCATACTGGACCAGGTAACTCAAAGCAGTTGCCTGGTATCAAAAAACTTGGATACAGCCTGCTAACTCTTGCTGCTAAATGGAAGGAACTTGAGGTTAATGTCTGCACTAAAGTCTGTAACTCCATCAGAAACTGACCTCCCAGCTGTCTTCAGAGCAACAATTAGTGATCAGTGCTTATCAATACAAGATCCTGGGAAAGCAGGCTTTCCCAAACAAGGTTGCACACAATGTTTAAAGAAAGAGTACCATTTACAAGTTAGATTCAGTGTTACAAAACGGATTACCAAGAGCAGGAGAATGACTGTCAAGGGCAGCAATGTCTGAGAGCATAAAGCATCCCATCATTCTTCTGAAGGAATCCCCTGCATCCTCTGACCCTTTCAACCTGGATGGCTCTAATCATATTTTCTTGAATAATTCTCAGTTTGTTTTACCTCCTGGTGAGTTTTCCAGATCTAAATCTAGAGGAGATGGATACAATAGTACATAACAGTTATGCAAGAGAGACAGAAGTCGTCTAAGGCAGGGGTTTTCAAACTTTTTGGAACCAGGGACCCCTTACAGGGGAGAGGACCCCTCATAATTATAACAGTGTTTAAGGCTAAAGTTTAATGTGGGTAGGAATAATAAACATAGTATGATTGTTTTGTTGGTGCAGATGGTCCCCATTGTATATGTCTTTTTACAGCATAATATAATTTAATTTACCATATTTTCCAGAAAGTTGCACCAAGTCGCATTTTCCTATAATGTAAATACTAATAGGACTTGACAAACACTAACATGTATTTTATTTCCCCTCACTCCAAATCATTTAAATTTAGTAGTAAATCCATATGAAGAGTTTGGTTCCAAAACGTGATAAATGCCAAGTACACACACACACACACAAAAAAAAATAGATAATGAGTTATCACGAAAATATGCCACAAAACGCACAAACATTTTTCGACCCCAGAGGATTAAGCTGTAAGAACTAATGCACAGATCTAATTTGACACAAAACGGTTTACCAATTGTAAAGTTTATTGCACTTATAACCTTTCAACAATGTTACTCCCCTTTATTTTCTCATTTACCCATGTTTCTTTATAGCTGGAACATGTCAAGAACTTTAAGCATACCTGCGTTTCGTGGACACATTTATATAATGCAGTATAAAATATAGATCTCTATCGATTAAAAGTTGTCACAAGGATATATATACTGTCATACGGCCCAGCCATACTCTGCTCCTCCCCTGAAGTGCACAGCAAATCAACTGATAAAAAAATGTCCAAAAAAGAAGAAAATGTGTTTACATGACAGTCTGACTTTAAAGTAATTTAGATGCTTTGGCATGGTCTTATTGAGATACCCATTAAAAAAAGTTTAATTACATCTCAAGATTTTTTTTTTTCTAACCTCTATGCAGGGCCGTTTTAACCATTGGGCTAGGCGAGGCTGAAGCCCCGGGGCCTGAGCAAGGAGGGGGCCCGTGATTGGCTGTAGAGCAGATTGACAGGCCACGGGTAGTGCCGATCGCCTAAGCCTCACCACGCCCCAAACATATTAGCGCTACTAGGAGCTTTGAAAAAACTTGTTTACTTAAGAAAAAAAACAACAACAACAAAAAAATCACCATTGTAAAGGGGTAAGTTAGTTGGTCAAATCCCCAACTAGGTTATTTTAGTAAAGCTGATGACGGAGTGGAAGTTGTAGAAACACAGTGGAACGGGCACATGGAGCACATAAAAACACAACGTTCACACAATTGTTCACACAGATTTCAGGTCAGTTTGATTATTAACTTGTTGGATGTGTATTGCTTTTTGCGTTTGAACAAAGTATATCGCGCCTTGCGCTTTAACGTTTAAATAAACATAGTTACATGTCAAAATGCCTGTCTCCTCGTCAACACAGTCATTTGTGAACGTAGTTAAAGATAAAGCATGAATAGGAGTAGGCTATATGAGATCCTGACATTATATGATGAGATTTTAAAGGGATAGTTCACCCAAAAATGAAAATACTGTCATCATTTACTCACTCTCAAGCTGTTCTAAACCTGCATAAATTTCTTCGTTCTCCTCAACATAAAAGCTGAAAGTTTCTAGTCCCCAATGACCCCAATAGTGTTTTTTTTAATACTATGGAAGTCAGGGGGCCCAGCAACCAGTATTGTTCCAACTATATTTTTTGCATTCAACAACAGAAGGAAACTCATACAGAATTTACATTTTTTGTGAATTATTCCTCTAAGGCAGCCTAATATTGCTGCTGTTGCCATTTGTATCAAATATTAGAAAGAAATCACTTATTTAAAGCTATACAGGTATATAATTATATAATTATATAAATATATAATTATTGTGATGGGGGGGTTGGGCCTGCAGTAAGTCATAGCCC